>CAJVPQ010001104.1:0-20345 GCA_910591825.1 Funneliformis caledonium
GATTTATTTTACTAAACAATCATATTTAGCATATTAAGTAAATTTTTTATTTAGTTTCTATCCATATCTTTCTAATGCAAAATCGCCATATGTGAAGATAATAAGAAAACAGAGCAAAATGAGTTTAATTGTAGTATTATTTGATTTTTTTTCTTTTTGGAGGAAACCTACGTTTTTTTTTAAAAGAAAATTCAACGCTACACACTTTTTTTTGCGGTTAAATTTTCGATAAAATTATAAAAGATTGACTTTAATGAGTTTCCTCTTATTTAGTAAATGGCTAAGAATTCCATATAAATTTAATTTGCGCAAACAAATTGCTAGAACAAATCTTAAATGACCACCCCCTTAAAATTGATTTTTATGTTTTTCGCTTGAACTTTGGCTAGTGAATTGCAATTCACTATCATTATTAACTATCACTCCCGTAATTAAATATTATAATCACAAATATAAAATTATATAAGTTAACTGTGATGTGGTTTCGAAATTGTAAAAAAAAAAAAAATTAGAACATCATTGTTCAGTAGTAGCATTATTTTACCAACCGGAAAGTTTCGTAATATTTTATCATATCATGTGTTTCAAGACACATAAGGTAATGCCTCTATTTTCTTAGGAAGTTTATATCCAATTCTAGCTTCCGAAGTTATACAAATTATCAATACGATTTCTAAGTATAAGTTTCCTAACCTATAATTGATTTAACGAATTGTAACTCTAAAAAAAATGAAAAAAATGAAACAATTTAGTAAAATTGTACTTTCTATGTGAAATATCGGAACTTTTACAAGTAACTTATTTTTTAAAAATTAGAAGTTGATTATATTATTTTGAGCTAATTTTTATGATTGAAAAATGTAACTGAAAAATAAATCAACATTATCATAACATATAAATTTCGTAACAAACTTTGAAAGTGAAAGATTCCGTGAACCAAGCCCATCATTTTTTTTTAAAAATATTTTCGTGAAATATTTCTTTTAGAATTTTCTTGTGTCTTCCTATTTATATAGAAAAATATGAACTATACTTTTTTATTTTTATCTTTCAACACTTTCGACGACGAATTTACCAGGTAAGCTGTTTAGGTTTTACTGAGTAGATTGTGACTGTGGGACTGATTCCGTTGAAGGGATCGGGTTATGTCTTTCTTTAACAGTCGAAGTAAAAAATTATTCATCAGTTGCTGTCACTATATTTGTTGTTCTACATAATGAAGTGAGCATGGTGATTATACTTTTATTTCATAACAACAGTAACTGAGACCTCCCTCGGTTTGCTTGGATTGCTGATCTTCTTTATGAAGAACGATCGTTGTAAAAAAAACTTTGATTGGTATTTAGGCACACGATGACTACTACTTTGCTTCTATTACTCACAATCAGTTCAGTTTAATTATTCATCCATTTTCAATAGAGCCAATAATGGAAGGCCAAACCACGAACTAGCAGAAAGAATAATTTGAGATCAATGAAAGGAAAATCAACCATTCAAGATATGTACTTGGAAAGGAACGTTGAAACGAAAATTAATATAGTGGTTTTGACACAAAACATTAGATGTTGTAAGGACTAGGAAAGGTATTAGCGTACTTCATGAATTATAATAATGTTTTGTTGGGTGGACGGAGCAGAAAATGGAAAGCCGATAATATACTTGTTTATCAGTTCAACGTAATGTTTAACAGAGTATATATTTTATAATGGAGCTGAAATGAAGCAAGAAAGAGAATGGAATTAATAAGTCTCGCTTCATGTTAGAAAGATACTTGAAATTTAAAAGAATTTTTTTTATAAAGATTTTTTTACGTCCCCTGCGTGACGACTGATTCGCTCATTTAAAATTCTAAGTACATCCGTATAATACTTATTTTTCTCGTCAATTTATGAAACTATTTTGAAATTTGACTTTATTACTTCAACCATTTATTTACGGTATATAGAACTCGAGCGTGTCACTTGTAGGTGTGTATACAAATTGTCTATAGGGTATTTGACATCACATATGGATTCACAAACATATACCGTGAACCTTATTATAAAGCTGGTCTGTTTTCTTGAATTTTAAATGTGAGTACCGAATAAAAAAATATGTCTGCGAGTTTCATTCTCACGCAGAAACTAAATTTTCTTCAATTATATCAGATATAACGTAAAGATATTTTACGCAAAATAAAGAGTCAATTATCAAAGGAAGATAGAAATTATATTACAATTTTTTTAATTCAACAACTTTTATCAAGATTTTTTTTTTACTCGAATAATAATCCAATAAAAAAAATTAAAATCATGGTAAAAATTTCTTTTTATTATATAAATGAACTTTTATTTCAGTCATTCAATTATAAAGCATTTCTTGTTAATCTAGGAATTGGAAATCGATTCAAAAAAGTAGAATCTAAATTATTATGGATAAAAAAATTTGTTTGTCAAAAAATTTATTTGTAAAAATTAAAATAATTTAAGTCATCAAAAAAATTTATTTTATGATTTATTGATTATACAGGTAATTCTAATACGTTAAAATGAGTCAGAAAAAATAATTACACTATTATTATAAAAAAATTTTTGATACTGCGGTTAAAAGTATCCAAAAAATCTATTTGCCCGGCCTAATGTTGGAATTTTTTTTTGTTGATTTTATATTTATTTTATTTTCCTACTTTTAGGGTTTCAAATAAAAACGATCCACCACGAACTCCAAAAACCAAGGTGTTGTATATTCCGTTGCTTTAGGTCGCAGAGGTTGCATTTGATGAAGAACTTCCGATTTATTCGACCGTTTTGGAAGTTCGCGGTATGTGTTTTAGTTTCATTTTTTAATTTAATTTTTTCTTTTACTTTGAGTTCTTTATTAGCTTCAGACGCAGTGATAGAATGATTTTATCATTTTAAGGTTCTTTTGCTTTTTATTTTGATCATTACAAATCATGTTGTTTTTAAATTTTTTTTTTTTTATCTTATTGTGTCCTAAAGAATGGATAATCATTGTGAAATCAATTACACACCAATCACTAAATAAGGTTCCGATTTCGGTTGTAAGATTATTACTACTAGTAATTTTAATAAGTAGGAGATGGAAAAGGGTACAACTCTCTGGACATGAAGTTTGAAGCATTGATTACTAAGTTAGAAAATTCAGAATAAAGGCCTTAAATAATTAAGAATATTAATTAATTTCCATCAATGTTATAAGATGCGGTTCAACACGTGGTTTTATCCTTTATTTAAAAAAATCATAATCAAACATCTTATCAGGATCATTTCTTTGTAATGTGATGTGAAAAATGTTAAATGAGTTGATTTTATAATGTATTATTTTATTGCTGGCTGTGAATAGATTATTAGTGCGACAAAGAAAATGCATTTGTAAGTAATTTTTTTTTTTTTAAAAAAAAATTTTACGTTTTACTCTTGCACATCAAATTAATTTACAATTAGATCGTAAATATTTACTTGATTGTGTAATAATATTAAAAGAAGCTACTTTATTAACATTCTTCATAAAATTTACAAGATTTTATTTAGAATTTACAAATATTAATATGCAATTGCCACTTTAAAAGGACATAAAACTTGCGCTTTGCCAGATATAGTTTAAACTATAGCCGTTTCTCCTGAACACCGCGTAGAGGTGGCAAGCTTCGTTCAGGTTAAGAAAATTTGAACCACCACATATCAAATGTGATAGCTCATTTGAGGTGAAAAAAAAAGTGAAGACGAAATATAATGAGGTATAAATTTAAAAAAATAAAATAAAATAAAATAAAATAAAAAATTCACCTCAAGACATCATCGAAATACATAAAGAAAGCATAAATAATATATAAATAAAATAAATAAAAATTAATTCTAAACTAAAAAAAAAATGCGGATGAAGTGGCCAAGGGGGGAATATTTTAATTGCAAAAAGGAAAGAGGAAACAGCCAACTTCATATAAAAGATACGATACCTTTGTATCGTAGTCATGCTTATCAAAAGATAAACACCCTAGTGAAAATGTATTATAAAGGGATTTTTTTTTTGTTTTGTTTTATTTTTTTAATTTTTTTTTAAATTTATTATATTTTTTTAATTTTTTAAATTTGCCAGCCAAGACGCAAAAAAAAGAAGGAGAGGTGGCCAGTTAAAAACGGAGAGGAAAAGGGTAAAAACCATAATCAATGGCTACGTAGATACCAGGAGGATCAAGATCCATTGGTTCGGGCCACTGATTAGGGGGGATATAAGGGGTTTCGATAAAAATGCCTGGTGGATCAAGATCCATAGGCTCCGGCCACCTAAGAAGACGAAAGTGAATAAAGGGACGGCTAAATATGGGAAGGGTAAAAGAGGGAGTAGAAGAATTGGAGGAAGAAGAAGAAACGGAGGAATTAGAAGGGGATGAATAAGGGGAAGAACTTAAGGAAGAGGGGGAAGGAGGGGAAGGAGGAGAACGATATGTTGTGGTATTAGGAAGGGCGGAAGGAACAGAAGGTGCGGGAATGGGAGAAGGGAAAGGAGAAGGAGAAAAATTAGGATAAGTGGAGGAAATCGAAGAAGTATGGGAGTTAGGGGAAGTAGAAGAAGTTGGGGAAGTTGAAACGGGAAATGTGGGTGAGTGAGGGTAATAAGCTAAGGAGGGAGAAGAAGAAGAGGAAGAATAATTAGAAGAGGAAGAAGGAGAAGCAGCTGCAGAAGAAGGGGAAAAAGAAGAAGGTGCAGCTGTTAAAAGGGCAGAAGAAGATGGGATAGAAGAAAGGGAAGTTGAAGAAACATTTCGTCGCCTTGGCGTGACAACAGAACGAGTGACACCTCGAACGCGAACCTGTCGAGTTCTTTGAGTCATCATTTAAAAGATTCCTTGAAATAATATTATATAAGATATTTTTTGGTTTACTTCCTGTAAAAATATTCTTTAAAAAAAGTGAAAACAATACCCACAAAGAAAAAGTTGGAATAAAGATAAAAGGAAGTTGCGAGATCCTCTATTTATTTTCCAAAAAACAAAAATTGGCCAATGAAAACTCATCGACGATCATCAGTTACGTCATTCGTAAATAATAAAAGAATGACGTCATTTACTAATTAACAGACCATAATCCAGAATGAAAATTTGTTAATTATTATGTTTAATACTAAATTTGGATTTTATGATCAACGAACTAAATCTTATTTTTGGATCTACAGTAAATAAATAAAAAATACAACTAGCTTTAAATAATATCCTAAAATTTATATTCACGACGCCCGATTCAAATTTTATAATATTTTTTATTATTATCAATATGTTAAGATGATGATTTAAGCCATAAATTTAAACAAAATAAAAATTTATTTGAAAATTTTATGGAAATCACAAAAATTACTAAATAAACGTGATGAAATGAAATCATTAAGTAGTAATACATCATAATGTCAGATAACCTATTACAAACAGAAAAAATCATTTAGATATAAATTGTGCAACATTTCTAACGATCACTCCTTCTCACAAAAATGCTTTTTGTTCGTTGATTTGCGTATATATTTATCTGAATTACAATTGTTCCACTCGTTGCTTGGATCGCACTCATAGTTAAAGTTGCTGGGCTTGTAGTAAGTTGACTTTATTAGAGTAAAATAATCTAAGGCCACTTCTTACCTTTTTTATTATCATTGTTCTTCTTATAATCAACTTTGTCGACTTAAGGGTGCTAACTTACTCTTATAATATCTGCTTACGTGATTCGTAATAAAATACCAGCAGATTATAGATTTTCAAATTGTTTTCATCGTACATGTACATTGTCAACATTTCTAAACTTCTAAAACCTTTAAAGCCTATAACCAACAAATAGATATTGATAATTTAGACCACGACCGCATGTATACTCTGAATAATTCGAAAAAATCAGCAACCAGCTAAAAAACCGTACTTTGAAAATTGACGGAAAACCTTTCAACCTTTTGAACTTGACGAAGACGGAAAGATAATTCCAATGCCACAAGCAGTTATCATATGGAAGCTGTTGTTGCGGAAATCTCCAGGCAACTTTGTAGCTGGAATCTTTATACTCGTCAGGACGGCGTCGTTACTACCTCTCAAGGAGGGTTCAATTTCCAAACTACGGATAGTAGAAACATTAGGGCGCCGGATGTTCCATTCACGCCGAAGACACATAGCATATCGTAATTTGACACTACAATAACTCAAAGGGCCCAAATGAAACAGGCATTATTATTCCTATTAAACAAGTCAATGAATCCGATGATGATGAAAAAAATATTGTCAGTACTCCAATGCCTTAATAATATATTTATGATTAATAAATTGATGTTTAAATATTTTACACAATATTCGTTATGGAATTTATAATATATTTTATATATTATTATTATATTTTATTGTAATATCAAATTTATTCGCATTATATGTCACATATCATACATATTTATTCTGCATATTAAATATATTTATTTATTATACACTAATTAAAATTCTATCTAATCATTTATAACTTTCGGCTGCCACTTCCTTCCCTTGCTCCTCTCTCCCAACTAAAGATGATATTGTCTATCTGGGAACTTTAGGTGGTAGTCTTGTATCGTCTTTAAATGCATTATTGTCATACTATCGTTTTCTTTAAACTTTTATACGTTGTATATTTTCACCAACTTTATCTGCATGTCGAAGAAGTTTTTTAACCTATAATACAACAAACAAAGTGCTATAAATAAAAATAAATAAATATCCAAAATATATGTTGTATACCTTTTGAGATCTCCACGGCTTATCGTACACATGGATCACATGCATATCTGATTCATTTTTTATTTTTTAGACGAATATGTTGGGCAATCTTCTCCTGTGCCTTTTCGTTATCTGTATCGGATATTTCATATGAATGGAATAGCCCTTCATCGACTATTTTCTCAATATCTTTTTTATACTGATTTTCGTGTACAGACCTAGGAAGTATTTCCGATAGAATCGGATCATTAGTGTTATATATGCTCGATTTCACGCTTTCATCTTTCTTTTTTCTTAAAGAAATTAAAATAATTAAAGCAGTAATAATAAATATAAAGATCTATCAATAATCTGATATATCCATTGATACTTACATCAGAACGTCTCGAATTTGTGCCTTTTCATTTTTTATCAAATTTCAACCTATTGACACTTTGAGAAATCTGCCAGGATTCTCTTCTGTATCGATGTAATTGTTGTAAGACATATTTAAGTTCAACCTGATTATACCTGATTCTTTAGTTTATTATCCTATCGATAGCTGGCATTATGTCCTTATAGACATGACGTGAAATTTCATTCTATGGCTTCATATAGTCGAGTAACAATGAGTTGTCAAGACCAAAGAGGATTTGAACAACTTCATCCTAAATTTATAAAATTATTAATGGTAAAAAATCATTAGTTCTAGCTTATTTAAATCCAGATCAAAATTACTTATCATATACCTAAAAGACTTATATTGTTCATCAGTCATATCCTTGAGCACTTTACGTAATTTTAGATATCTTCCATGTGGTTCTGGAGAGTATTCTTCATATGATTCCAGAGAGTGCTCTCTACATGATTCTAGAGAATATTTTCGAACTTCCGATCGTTGCCTTTTTAGATCTTGGACTTCTTCAATCAAGTAATTTAATGTCGATTGGATTGAACTAATCACTATTGTAAAATAATTAATTAATAAAAATAAAAATAGAATTTGATTTTATTGTTTAATATATTCGATTAATTGATTACCATTTCTTTCTAAATCTTGTCTAGTACTCTTATTAGGACTTCTTTCGATACTTCTTACGTTACTGTTATCTCTTTCGAGAGTTTTTGCTATCATAGTTATATTAATACTCTCATTCAGATTCTTACCTGAACTTCTTTCGATACTTCTTACAATTCTGTTGCTTCTTTTGGAAGTTTTTTTTGCCGGAGTTATGTCAATACTATCACTCGAACTTTTTCCTGAACTTCTTTTGATACTTCTTACATTTCTGTTGCTTCTTTTGGGAGTTTTTATTGCCAGATTTATGTCAATACTATCACTCGAACTTTTACTTGAACTTCTTTTGATACTTCTTACATTTCTGTTATCTCTTTTGAGAGTTTTTGCTGTCATACTTATGTTAATACTCTCATTCAGATTCTTACCTGAACTTCTTTTGATACTTCTTACATTTCTGTTGCTTCTTTCGGGAGTTTTTGTTGCCGAAGTTATGTTAATACTATCACTTGAACTTTTACCTGAATTTCTTTCGATACTTCTTACATTTCTGTTGCTACTTTCGAGAGTTTTTGTTGCCGGATTTATGTCAATACTATCACTCAAACTTTTACTTGAACTTCTTTCGATACTTCTTACATTTCTGTTGCTTCTTTCGGGAGTTTTTGTTGCCAGAGTTATGTCAATACTATCACTCAAACTTTTACTTGAATTTCTTTCGTTTCTATTGCTTCTTTCTCTATTGTTTACGGGTACGTCTCTAAAACTTCTGCTATAACGTTCGTAACTTTTATTTCAGATACTTAGACTTTTTTTACGTATGTCATTTCTGGGATTTCGACTTCCACTAGTAGTTCTTTCAACCTTTTTTTGGATGTGCTTTACCTAGTGCTTCTTTTGTTACTTTCATGATAACTTTGATGATCATTATGCTTACGAGACCTTGAACGTCTTCTAGAAGTTAAAGCGATTCTAAAGGGTTTTCGACTACGCATAGTATTGAAAAGGTAAAGTATTGATAAAAAAGAATAAGTGAATTAGAATTAAAATCTAGAAATGAAAGAAAAAAAAATAATTAGAATTAAAATCAATCAGGAAAAAGTCATTCTTTTATATTAAAAAAAAATCAGTCTTACGCGATCTTTTACCTTTCTTTAATTTGTAAACTTAATCATGATCTAATATTTCTGCACCAAATTGAAATAATTACTGCGTTCAATATTAAAATTAGTTGTGATTAATGACATTGATTGATTTCATCTTTAATGGTCAGTATTTTAAGTATCATATATTTAAATTAAACCGGGTCCAACATTTTAAGTATCAGTTATAATTAAGTTATTAATATTTTTTTTTGCTTTATAATTGCCATCGTTTCTTCTTCAAAATTATATGTAAAAATAAATTTTCAAAGTTGTAAATAAGTCTATCGTGAAAAGAAACAATAAACATATAGAGAGAAATTTAAATTTTATAGGCCTATATAGATCCTTTATATATACTTTCTATACTTATATAATATCGTTAATAATTATTATTATATCGTTTATTGTATCAATTAATAATTACTATTGCTTAAATTACGTAATATCGAGTAGTTAGCCGTAAAATAATTAGCCACTTATGGAATTCTATAAGATGTTAGCGGTTAAACCAGATTCAGGTGATTGACAATCAGGGATGCAGCGCTTTCGAACAATCACTAAACGTTAAACTTTATTATATTGATTTTAAGATTTTATGAGGGATTTTTTCAAACAATATATATTATTATACTTTTAACGTTAAACTTTATTACATTGATTTTATACTTTAATATATAATGTATCTGGATTTTTTTAAAAAATTTCTTATTAAATCTTTCTTTTTCAACACGATATCTTTATTATGACGCGCAAATCAAAAAAAAATCTTTTGTAAAAGCAAATAAGACTGCATTCGCATACTGAGAAGGTTTTTTGAAACATCGTAAATATACTAAAATAGGAAGTATAAGTAATACAAGAAAACATGTGCCGTGCCATTGTAATATATGTAAATGTCGTAAAGTTGATCCACGTACAAGAAAATTACATACAAAAGAAAAGGAATTTGGATCAAGAGAATTTGTTGAATCTTCCAGGATAGCATCACCTTCTGGAATGACAGAAGATATTTTAAGCGATCATATGAATACAGACGTAGATATTGTAAATGATGATCTTATCAGCCAAGAATTTAATTTTCTTGTTATGGGCCCAAAATTATCCGATGATCCTGCCAGTGATCAAGAATTTAATTTTTTTATTATAAGCTCAAAATCATCTAAAGGAAAGCAAAAACAATTAGGTGGTCATATTAGTTTCCTAACGGCTGTAATTGAACAGCTTCTTGATGATGATCATGATGTTAACGAATCTGATATTAACGAATATAATATTGATGAGGGTAGTAAAGAAGAAGAATATAGTGATAATGATGAAAATAACGTCGAACCAGTCAATTTTGATGCGCCAGAATCTGGTTATAAAAATAAAGGTGCAGAAATACCATTTACAAACATCGATCAGAGATTTGCGTAGATTGTGTATTGGATTTTTAAATATCAAGAGAGATATTGGCTATCTGATACTGCTACTAATTCTCTTATAAAGTTTATGAGATATCTATTGCTCTTGGTTGATAGAAATATCTATTCAGAATTTCCAAAATCTTTACATATAGTACGGAAATTATTTGGTATCAGCGATCACATGATTAAGTACGCAACTTGTAAAAAATGCTGTAAAATATACGCGGTAAAAGATTTGACAACCGATAAACCATACTATTGTACATTCAAGGACTTCCTGAATCATCCGATGACTAAGTTGAGATCCCCATGTAATAATATTATTACAAAGCAAGTTCTTACACAAAAAACAATAATATACCGGCCTTTACTCATTTTTCCTGTTGCTAATATAAAAAATCAGTTACATCAATTGTACAAATCGAAAGAATTTGAAAAATCCTGTAGAATGTGAACAACTAGACCCGATATTTGTCAGGAGTTATCAGATATATATGATGGAAGAATTTGGAAAACTTTTAAAGATTCAAATAATAATCAATTGTTTTTCTGACATGAAGTAGCAGATAGTCATCTAGGAATTATGTTGAACCTTGATTGGTTCCAACCATACGACAATTTTCAATACAGTGTAGAAGTGATATATAGAGTAATATGTAATCTACCACGAAGCCAAAGGTTTGAACCAAGTAATATTATTACTTTAGCAATAATTCTCAGCCCAAATGAACCGAAATTGCATCAATTAAACCATTATTTGGCTCCTGTGATTGATCAATTCATTAAGTTATGGGAAGGAATAGAACTTTGCACATATGAAAACCCTACTGGAAAATTTATACGAGCAGCGATTATATGTTACGCATGTGATATACCGGCTGCTAGAAAGTTTTGCAGGAATATATCGGCTTGTGTTGCATGCCATCGGTATAAAAAGGTAGCCGATTTTGATATTAGAAATCAACCAAACTTTGGTGACTTTGACAATATAGACAATGGTTTGTGCCGTGAGATATTGAAGAAATAAAAAACAATGCCTTTTTATGGAAGGATTGCAATACCAAAGACACACAAAAAAAGCATGTTTCTCAAACTTTAGTACGTTGGTCGGAAGTATATCAGCTCCCGTATTTTAACCTAATGCAATTCTTTGTAGTCGATCCTATGCACTGTTTGTTTTGGGTATTGCCAAATGGATCATAACTCATTTGTGGATTGAAGAGGGTCAATTATTGTCAAAAAATCTAGAAACAATGCAAGAATGGACTAACAAGTTAAATTACCATCAGATATTGGAAGGATACTGAATAAAATAGCAATGGGTGAAGGCTTTTCAGGATTTACCGCAGACCAATGGAGAACTTTCATCCTTGTATATGCTACTACGATTACTTGGGATTTTCTTCAAAAAGATGACAGGGAAATATTGAGTTATTTTGTAAATGCATGCAATATCCTTATATGCCGAATTATTTCCAAATTGGCATTAAATGAGGCACATAACTGTCTTTTATCGATGGTAAAGATTGTTGAAAAGAGTTATGGCCCAGAAAAAATAACACCGAATTTACATTTATGTTTACATATTTGTAAATGTGCGCTCGATTATGGGCTGTTATACTCATTCTGGTGCTATAGTTTCAAATGAATGAATGGTCTATTAGGTAATAAATTTCCAATTAAAATGTTTCGATATTTTTATAATTTTTTAATATTTAATTATATTTTTTTTACAGGCTCTTTTCATAATAGTAACCGACATATTGAGCCGAAATTACTCAAGATTGTTCAAAATTATTCACGTCTTGACGAGTTATCATTATTTGTCAATGAAAATCAACACCTTTTAGAATGTTTGCCTTATATTGCTCTTAAGGAAACAGTCAGTAGCCTCACAGCTAATGAAGATTTTGATTTGATGAAATATTCAGAATTTTTAACAATGTCAAAAAATGTAAAGGAGAAAGTAGGAACAGGGTTGGAGCCTTTTTCAGGTGCACTTCTTAAACCAATGAAGAGTGTGAAATTGTCATCAGAAATATTAGCATTATTGGTAGAATATTACAATAATGCCTGTAATAATTCTTTTGTGTCCTTATCAGATATCTATAATTCATTACCAGGAACAATAGCAGTTTTCCCACAAATTAATCAATTTGGTAGATTAAGACTTGAAGCGGAAGTATATGGATCAACATATGTAAAAAAGACATATCAGATCAGCAAATATATTATCTAAATTTGTTTTAGATGATAATACGACTGATACCTATCCTGGTCAAATACAATTTTTTTTTGAGCATACTATTCATCTACCGAAAGGTTTCATAACACATAGTTTAGCTTTTGTAAGGTGGTATTCGCATGCCGACCATTCTAGGATAAGGTTTCACTGTAGTATAAATAATGATAATAAATCTAGCAATATCGAATTATGGAAATCTGAATTTTATGAAATAGGAAGAGATTGTATCATTCCTATACACAATATTTTGAGCTGTTTTGTTGCTGAAACAATAATGATCGGTAAAAAGAATCCAAAAAAATTTATCTGTAATTCTTATAAATAGAAAAATTCATATATAAAATTTGAAACTTAATAAACATTTTCATATAAATGCATTCATGCAGATATCAGATTATCTTATATTTTATTAATACTTTATTAATCGGCTATTTATAATATTATATTATAATCAATAAATAATCAATGAATTATTAGGATGATTGATAGGTTAAATAATTTTTATTAACACACTTTAAAAGAAACCAATGAATTATCGGGTATTGATATGTGTATTATTTTTTAAAAGTCATCTTTCAATATCATATCAGATTTCTGATAATTCATAATATGCCATACTCTGATACCTCATTATTTAACCAGTGAATATCTTCTGATTGTAGATAGAAAGATTCTTATATATTTTATAAGGATTTGTACAACTTTAGTAAGCCAGATTCTAGAATCAGATCTATTATATGAAGCACATTGAAGACTAATTGAGATGGTAAAATTGATTGAAAATAATCACGGGCGTAACAAAATTGTGCTAAATCTTCACCTTTCTCTTCATTTGTATGATTGCTCAAGTGACTATGGTCTGTTATATGCATTTTGGTGTTTTTCTTTTGAACGCATAAATGGAATATTAGGTATTTTTTTTTTTGAGAATTTTTTAAATAAATTGGCTTACTAATTTATGAATGATTTTTAGGTTCTTTACCGAATAGTAATAGAAAAATTGAACCTGAGTTAATATGTCGATTGATGTTTGATATTCAAATCGACAGTATTATAAGTTCTAGTGATATTGAGGTAAAAGAGCTTGAATTGCTAAACAATCAGCCTTCAATTAGTTTCCTTTCAGATACAGATGAATTTTCTTCTGATGAAATCTATCGATTTTGAATGAATTCACAAAATATTAAGGAATCAAATGTTATTGGTAGTGAACCATTTCCAGGTGAATTCCTTAAACCATCATCTGATAATATAATTATTTCAAGCGAAATACTTGATTTGATGGTTAAATACTATAATACGACTTATATCACATTTGATATAAGGATTTAGAAGATGGTATAATGATTCAGGTCAAAATGAATCAATTCAGAAGATATCAAATTGGTTCTGAAATCTTCAAATCATCAATGTCTTTGCAACATGTAAAAAATTCGTACATTTTGGCCAAATTTATTATAAATGATAGTACAGTCGATTGTTATCCTAGCCAAGTTCAATATTATTTTACATATAAGGTCAATTTGCCATCTGAAAAGGCTGAACATTTTCTAGCATTTGTTCATTGGTATAAACCTGCAAATTCTCCAAATATGTGGAATTATTTTAGCGAAGAAGAAATATGTAATGTCGAATTATGGGATAATGAATTTTATCTGGAAAGTCATAATTGTATAATACTAGTTCATCATATTTTAGGTCAATTTGTACTGATTAACTATCAAATTTCAGCCCAGTAAAATGCAAAAGAATATTTGGCTGTTAATCTAATTAATAGAAAATACCATTTGTAAAAATAAATTGAATGTTTTAGCATTATTTGGCTGTTAATCCTAAATATCAGTTAAGGAAAAGGTCAGAAATAACGTCATTTAGTTAGGGGAAGGGGAGTCAGTCCATAATGACATTACACAGATTTTGATTGCCATTTTAAGGCTTGTCTAAAGTGGAGTAGTTTTGGCTGGAATTACGGCATTAAGAAATTATCCACATGACAAATAATATTTCACTTACCGAATTTTAATGCAGTACTCTGTAACTTTTAAATTTATAGGTTGAAAAATGTCACGACAGTAATATAATATTAACTTGGTGGTACATTTTCACGATAGTAATACAAGTGATATAATATTATAAAGACATTCTATATAAAGGTAAATTTATTTTAATTTAAGGGTTCTTGGGTGTTTTTTTAAATTTATTAAATGTAGAAATTAGTTGTTATTGTTGTTGGATGGTTGAATGATTATTTTATGATGCAGCAGACATATTTTAAGAAATAGAAGTACTTAAAAAATTACCCTATTCAAAATCCTAAAAATCCTTATGAACAGTATGTGAATGCTTTTGTATTCAATAAGATGGTAAAAAGCCAGAATAAAGCACCAAAAAAACAAGAACTACAACAATGAGCACAAAATAGTTGGAGAGAAATAAAACGAAAGATAAAGACATAATTCAGAATATTATCTTTGAACTATTGAAAACTCCTGTACAGCCTTCCCCTTTCACTTTTTTTTACGAGCATCACCTTCAAAATCTTTTTCATTACCTCCAACACCTTCTTCATTACCTCTAACACCTTCTTCACCACTTCTGGCACCTCCAACACCTTCAGCATCTCTTTCAAACCTCTCAAATGATATTAACTTTGCAATAAATACTACAGCACAAAAACGGACATATTCAATTTTACAAAAAGCTAAATCTAAAATATATGAGTATAATAGATTATTTTAAGCTTCAACATCATCAGAACTTCAGTCTCAGTTTGCTTCAAAAGTTAAAAAACTTGAGAATACTATATCTTTAGAGGAGAATAAGCTCAAAAATTTAAAGAATAATGCAGTAGCAAAACAACGATCACAAGAAAAAAGCAAAGATTAGATAAAGAGAATATTGTTGAGATGTATGACGTGCCAGGTTGACCATCATTTTTAATAAATGATCCTACTCTTTTAGAGAAAATGCATAGTAGTATTGAATTTAAAGCCATAGATCACAAAAGATATAAAGAAACTATCAAAGTGTGAACAATCAAGCACCTTCATGAAAAAATGGAAGAAGACTATAATATTCATATGGCAAAATCAATGTTACAAAATTATATGCAACCACAACACCCAGAAACAAGAGAAGCCAAATGATATCACCACCCCATTCAAATCTGCCTAGCAGCTGTTGGAAGAACTGAGATGAATATTCATATTGATGAACATTATTGTTTAGCATCAGTTAAGGACATGAAATTGATTGCAGCAGCTTTTCCTCAAAAAGTTTTGTTGATTTCGCAGAATGATAAAGTTAAGATATTGTTTTATTTTACAATAATTTCTTTTAATATAATTTTGATTTTTAATGCTTTTAAGCTTATAGGTTCCTCTTGAAATAGCAGCTATTGGAAGAATATTTAAGGCTCTACAAATAGTAAATGAGCCAGTATCAGTTTCTGATCACAATTTTCTAAAAGCTCCAAAACACAAGCTAATTCCATCTGTTTATCTAATTATCAACCCCTCTAATACGAATGATTCATTACGCTTTAGCAAAATGTGAATTTTTATTCGCCCTAAGCTTTTTCTGGATACAACATGTGAAACTCATGTAGTAGATCTTACAAAAATTGTAAAAGAAGAGTCTTTTCATGAGTTTACACATTATGAAAATTCTATAAAGCCATTTTGGTATTTACTAACGGATGGCAGATCAGATGAAAACCTATAGTTTCTAGCTAATATCTTAAAGTACTTGTTACTTTTTAAAAATACGATTTGAATTATTTAACTATTCGGACACATACTTCAAGACAATCAGCTTATAATCCAGTTAAAAAAAGTATGGCAACACTCTCTGGTAAATTAGCAGGTATTGAATTAGATGCGTTTGTATTTGATAAACATCTTAGAAGTATCGATGGAAAAGTCTCTATTAAAGATGAAGATCTTGCATGTCATAATTTTAAGCATGCATATGAGCGTTTTTATGAACTTTGGAGACGTAATAATATTAATGGCCATCTGATTATTATAACATATGTTAAAATCTATGATCAAACAGATTTTCTAGATGTAAAAGAAGAGTCATGAGATTGGATTGATTGGCATGTTCAAATTTGCAAGTATTCCCTTGATTTGAGAAAATGCAAGAATCGAAATTGTTGTAGACAATCACATGCACCTGAAATTTATAACTTTTTATCTACAAATAATGGTATTTTACCACCTATTGTATAAGGTTGTGATAGTCATTTTCTAAGTCTGATTCATACTTTAGAATATTTCAAAGGAAAGTTACCAGGTTATAATGAACATTATTCTAGTATCATCCCAGATTTATATCATGATCTCATTTGTCAAAAATGCCTTAAATATTTTCCATCAAAAATTTTTTTAAAGCAACACACCAAAATAATTTATCTGAAAGAAAGAATAGCAAAAATAATAGAGATTCATAATAATCTATCACAAGATGATGGATATGATGTAGGATATAATGATGATATAAAAAATAATGATTTACTGAAGCAATTATTCCAACAGAAAAAAGCAACAAAGAAAAGTGAGGCAAAAGGTTCGCAATAGCAAAGTTCAACAGCAAAACCATGGAAGCAAAACCACCTAACATTTAAAATTAATAATTTTAAGATGTAATGTTTGAAACAATTTTAGTAGTCAAAATACTAGTGGAATCAAAGAAACAATAAAATAAATTTTTTTTTACACTACTTAAATATAAAGTTTACTTTTTAAATATAAATTTTTTATTTTTTCATACTATTTAAACTTTAATTAATCGCTTAAACTATTACATATTTTAAACTTTTATTTTACTACTAACATCTGATTGGCTTATAATTAATATCAATCATGTGATTTGTGATTTCCTTAAATGGATTTAATGACAAGGTGGGGAGGAAAATCCCAAAAAATTAAATGATGTCATTTCTGGCCCTCCCTTATATTTTTTTCTGAATTTTATTTTATTTTGAAATATTTTAGTCTATTTTTGATGTATATCAATCAGATGTAAATCAGACGTCAATCAGCTATAAATAAGATAGGTCAAATTTTAGTCAATTTTTGATGTATTCTAATTGGCTATAAATAAGATAGGTTGAATTTTAGCTGATTTTTGATGTATATCAATCGGATGTAAATCAGACATCAATCAGCTATAAATAAGATAGATCAAATTTTAGCTAATTTTTGATGTATATCAATCAGATGTAAATTAGACGTCAATCAGCTATAAATAAGATGGGTCAAATTTTAGCTAATTTTTGACATATACTAATCGGCTATAAATAAGATAGGTCAAATTTCAGCTGATTCTTAACCGATTTCTAGTGTATGCCAATCAGCTAGACTGATTTTTGATAATTTGCCAAATTTAGGCTGAATTTAGGCTGATTTTTCACATGTCTGATTTTTTGATTTCGACCAGTGTTAGTTAATATAATAAAATTTCTCTTTATATAGTCATATTATCATGTGATAAAATATAAATAATATAATTAAAAATATTATACGCATTTTTATTTTCAATTAATAGAGAAAATGATATACGCATTTTATTTTTTTTTGATTAATTTGGGTTGATAATCTTATAATCAATCTTTTTTTTAAAAAAAATCCTTTAATTTTTTTCTTTTCAACTTTTTGTTTTTTGAAATTAAATATTTTTAATAAAAATACATTTTACATTTTTTACACTCTTTTTTATAATGTTTTCAACTAATTTAATAATCAAAAAGAACTCTATCTTTATCAGTATTAATGTAAAAAAAGAAATATGTGAATATATATCAGCTAATCCTCATATAAAACAAGATACTATTATATCATATTTTAATGAAAATATAGTGGTAAAAATATAAATAGAACAACTATTATAAAAATATGGCAAAAATGTGAAAAATGGCTAGTTATTGAGTCAAGTTCACAAAATTTACATAAATTTCATTATTGTGCTATCCAATTTCTTGAACTTGATAAAATTTTACAAATTTGGATATTTCAAGTAGTTGCAGTTAGACTTCCCCTAACAGATTTAATTTTACAACAAAAAAGAATAGAACTTACACAAATGTTGAATATTAGAGAGGATTAATTAAAATTTACTAATGGATGAGTGAAGATTTAAACAAAGAAATAGACTTTAAAGATATAATTTTTCTAGTAAATCAAATAGTACTCCACTTACAACACTTTTAGAAGAAAGATTATGTTTGCATACACTTTTATTATTATATAATAAAGAAGATATTTACAATGCTAATGAAACTGGTCTTTTTTTTTAAATAGAGCTAAACTAAACACTTAGTACAGGAGCTATAGTAGGTCGTAAGAAGATAAGATTTATTTATAATAAACTTAAAAAAATTTTATTGGTTATAAATTTTTTAAATAAATTTTATTTAATTAATTTTATAGAATAAAACCTGAATGTCTATACTTTTTTATGCAAATGCAACAGGTTCTCATAAGCTTCATCTTCTTGTAATTGGAAAATCTCTTAATCTCTAATGTTTTAAAAATCTTAATAAATCAACACTTTCTGTTACTTATCGAGCTAATTCTAAAGTATGGATGAGGTCTGATATATTTGTTAAATGAATAAAAGATTTAGATTATTATTTTTGAACAATGGAAAGGAAGATTTTACTTCTTGTTAATAATGCTAGATCTCATTTTAATCTAAAAATTTTTAAAGAAAATAATACTACTGAAAATGAATCTAATGATGAAGAAGGATTTAGTTATAAAGATAAAAAAAAAACAAAAAACAAAAAAAAAGTAAAAAAACATCTGATATTACTCTTACAAATATTAAACTTATTTACCTTTTACTAAAAACTACCACGCATTTGTAATCTATGGATGCTGGTATTATCTATAGCTTTAAAGTAAAGTATAAATAAGAGTTTTATAGAGATTTAATTTGTAAATTTGATTCTAGAATAAATCATATAAAGTAAGTTATAAAAATCTATGATTATTTTTTTTATTTTAAATAAATTTAAATTAATTTTATTTATTTATTTAGTAATAAGTTAAATGTTAAAAAGCAATAGATTATATTGCCGAGGCTTAAAATAATGTTACTTCAATGACTATTCAAAATTTTTGAATGAAAATAGGTATACTTTCGTCTGATAATAAATTTGTTGATAATGATATAAGAGAATAAAATAATGAGAAAATTACTGGTCTTCTTAATACTTTGCTAAATGCAAAGGAATACAAGAATATTTTCAAATAATTGATCAAAATATATCAACTGAGAAATTTCTTACTGATGAACAAATAGTTAATATGGTATTAACTAAAAAAAAAGAAGAAAGTAATATTAAAAAAGAAGAAGAAGTTCCTCCTGTTTTAGTTAACAAAGCTATTGATAGATTAAAAACATTTATAAATTATTTTAAATAGTAAGATAATTCTATGTATAATATTAAAGATTTAAAAATATTTCAAAGTATTTGCAAGTAGCTGAGATCATGGAAACAGTGATGTATATTTTTGATATTCCAGAGATTTGTTGTCCTAGCTATATGTTCCAATCTGTCTCACATTATATCCTAAATATCCTATCTATCCTATCTATATCCCATCAGTATTTCATTAATGTCCCATAATAATACTGTATAAGGGTAAATACATCAGTAAATTTAATAATGCGAAGTATTACATAAACCCTACGCTTCGTAATCTTACGTAAGGTTACGAGCCCGTCGAAAAACTTACGTATCGTAGTACTTTGATATTTTTACGATGTGTAATATTTCGAACGTTTACGATATATAAACTTTCGAAGGTTTACGATGCGTAATATGACG
>CAJVPQ010001105.1:0-20329 GCA_910591825.1 Funneliformis caledonium
ATAGCATTTGCCATTACCTCTAACCAATCATCGTACGCTTTATTTTCACGTGATACTACTCCGCTTTAGACGACCCCTTTATTAGGTACTAGTTTCTATTTTTAGATTTCTTTTAGATCACGTGATATTAATAGTTTTCGTTTTTATTCCAGTGATGCGTTATTTTTGATCGCCACTGTATTAGAATATTTCATTCTAAGAAATGATAGTGCTATTTTGTGAATTGCAAAAATGGCAAACACGGAATGAAATTTTGTGATTTGTTATTGATTAGTGAGAGTGGATGAGATGTCGAAGAATAAATTTAGAGAAAATATTAGAGTAATATGAGTTTTCGCATTATATGGATGATAAATCACAAATTTGTTCGATCTTATCCATATAAATTAAATAAATTATTCTAGTCAGATGATCATTTAAATTGATCGTGTAAGCATAAATTCGTATGATTTTTTTTACAGCCAATCTGACAGCAAATGGAGCAAAATGGGCTTCAAATATATATACGCTTCCGAAAGTCGGATCTTCCCACCCTCATCATTCCTTTCATATATACACATTCGTTTAAATACTTTAATTTAATACATATAGATATTATATAAATATGCATAAACAACAGCTTTTTACAATTGTGTCCTTTTTGTTATTCACTTGCCTCATTTCTATCCTAGCCGTAAAATCGCTTTCGGAACGACTATCACAAGTCGAATTTATGAAAAGTTTGTCTGATCAAGCTACTGATCAAAATTATTGCACGGTTGGCATCAAGGAAGTGATTATCTTCTCAATTGCTGTTTGAACATAGATTAATTTATTAAGTTTTAATATAGCCTTCAGGTATCATAAGTGATGCTTGTTGCGAATATGAGACGGTCGAGAAAATGAACGATGATTTATCTCCACGATTACGCGAATTGATTAAAACGGACTTTTTCAAATATTATAAGGTTAGCGATTGGGAATTGTGAATAACTTTTTTTATTTGAGGTGAATTATTATTAATGGGTTTTCAACGACAGCTAAAACTATATAAAGAATGTCCATTTTGGTCAGAGTATGGACAATGTATAAATCAAGCATGCGCAGTTGAAACAACGGACGAAGTATGTATTTGTAAACATTCAGTCTATTGAATCTTATGGACTGACTAATTTGAACGGTATGCTTATGATATTAACAGACTGATGTACCCGAAATGTGGCGTAGTAATGTTCTCGGCGCATTACAAACTTCACAAGCTGGCACTGTAAGTATTAAGTCTATTCAATCTCTGTTATAGTAATTTATTTTTACATCTTAAAACTTTACTTTTTTCTTTAAGCTTTTCCAACCATTTATAAAATGTGAATACACTGATCAAGATTTTTGTGTCGTTGAAGACGAAACGGATTCTGGTAAATAGATAGAAACTTAAACTCTATCGTGTAAATTTCTTAACAGATGTAACAAATCTTTTTATGATTTTATAGAAGGCGTGTTTGTTAACCTTCTTGATAATCCCGAACGTTTTACCGGTTACGCTGGAACGTCAGCTGGTCGCGTTTGGAAATCTATATATGAGGAAAATTGTTTTAATGTTGTTTCTAGTATGGATCCTGCAAATAATAATCTTGCTTCAGTTCCGACTAGTAAAAATCAATTACCTGAGGATATGGCACAAAAAATTGACACGACTGATATTGAAGAAGTTTGTTTCGAAAAACGAGTTTATTATCGTTTGATATCCGGTAAAGTTATCTACACGTTGATCCGCTTTTATGAGTAAAAATAAATATTAAATGATTTACTTTTAGGTTTGCATTCTTCAATTTCTATCCATATTTGTGATGAATATTTAAATCAAACCACTGGTCAATGGGTAAATGTTTTGTAAATGTCATATGATTTTAATATTTTATATTTATTTATGTTTATTTAATACCTTTATTATTAAAAATTAGGGACCAAATCTCGAATGTTTCATCAATCGCATTGGCTCACATCCGGAACGTCTTCAAAATATATATTTTAGTTATGTGGTACTTCTGAGAGCCATATCAAAAGCCGCAGATTATCTAAATGGTTATGAGTTCTGTACTGGAGACAAAATTCAAGATTTACAAGTAAAAGCAATGGTTGGTGAACTTGTAAATAAAACAAGATCATGTCCAGAGACATTTGATGAAAAACAAATGTTTGCTTCTCCCGAGTCACGGTCATTAAAAGAGGAATTCAAAAATAGATTTAGGAATGTGTCGCGTATAATGGATTGTGTTGGATGTGATAAATGTCGATTATGGGGTAAATTACAAATTTCCGGACTTGGAACCGCTTTAAAAGTTCTATTTTCTTATGAAGACGAATTTTTCAAGTAAAGTATACTAACAATTGATTAATTCAAGTAAACCATTCATTATATTGATGCTAATATGATTAACTATACTTATTAGTCCAAAAGTCAACCCCAACTTACTGACACGTACAGAAATTGTCGCGCTTTTCAATACTTTTCATCGGTTTTCAGAAAGTTTGACGTCTATCGAACGATTTAGTCAAATGTATCAAGAAAAGATCAACGAAGCAGCTAAATCCGAGGTTCAATCTATTTAAAATTATCTTATATATATATATATTTAATTTAATTTAAATCTCATAAAGTGAAAATTTTTAATTTTTAGATTGAATCCACGAAGAGCATCATAAATCAACTATTGGAGTCGTTACCTGAGAAATACATTGAAGCGATAATTTCAATTAAAGATTTATTATCTTCATACCTCATACAATTTAATCGATTAATTATACAGCAATTGGAGTATTGGGATATTCCAGTTCCAGTACTTTTAACATCATCAACCGCTTCATAAATTTAGATATTTATTTATTTATTTTAAACCTTTAATTTGTCATTGCTTAATGTACTGTACAATATATAACGTTAATTTTTTAGTTTCACGTGATTCACGTGAATTGATCAACTAATACAAATTAGTACTAGTCATATACACCAGAAATAATAAACTCTCACGTTTTTAAACACACTTTAAAAACCGCCTTTTTTTTTTTTTTTTTTTCCTTAGATCTGTTTATTTTTAACAGAAAAAAAATGTCAGTACTACAAACGGCATCGTCGGCCATAACGCCATTTTTTACCTCGTTAGCTTCGGGAGATGATACCATGTCAGGAGGGGGAACTGCACCAAATTCAAGTGGCTCCACAACATCGATTTTAGGTGGATTCAGTGGAATAGGAAATATTAATGTTAAGCCTTCACAGGTTAATGAAAGTTGTTTAGAATTCCTTTTTATGGAAATGGTAGATTTAATGTTTAGAACTACTGCTGATTCGGAAAATGATAAGGAAGCTGTTTATTATAAATTGGAGGTGCTGGGTTATCAAGTTGGACAAAGTTTAGTTGAAAAGTAAGGAATGATCAAACAATTTATGGATTAATTTGAGTGAATGTTAATTATCTGTTTAATTTCATATATAGGTTTACTAGAGACCGGCCTAGATTTGTCGATACTCTTGATGTTGTAAAATTCATTTGTAAAGATTTATGGACTATAATTTTTAAAAAACAAATTGATAATTTGAAAACTAACCATAGGGTAATTCTCTTATTGAATTATGTACCTAATATTTTAAAAAAAAATATATATATCTCAAAATAAAAATATATATGAATATTTATATATCTATGTATTTTAGGGGGTTTATGTACTTCAAGATAATAATTTTAGATGGTTTCTTAGAATGTCAACTGAAGCTGGTGGTGAATCTGCAGCCAAGAAAGCAATTCCGGTAGCAAAAAATATTCATATTTCTTATTTTTCTTATTGTATTCAATTTGTTTATTAACTTTTATTTCTTTATTTAGTATCTTTGGTTTCCTTGTGGATTAATTAGAGGAGCTCTTGCTAATTTGGGAGTTGTTAGTGTGGTCATTGCTGAAACAACTTCTTTACCGCAATGTAAATTGTATTTTCGATGATAATGATGTATGTTTTATATTGTTTTTCAAACATTTAAATCTTTATCATTATTTATAGGTTCATTTCAAATCAAAATTGCAAAATCATAGAATTTAACTTAAATAATAGCCATTATACATAGGATTGGTTTGATTTGTGAAATATCATACTTGTGTTATTTGTTACTTTTTTATTAATCTTTATTAAGATAATTCTAATTCCTTTTTCCTTTTTTTTTGGTTGTTTTTTTTTTTTTCTTTTTTTTTTTTTTTTTTTAAAAAAAAAAATAAAATTAAAATAAAATAATGTATAATTTAAAATTTCTGTAGATCAATCAACCAAACATATTTATATTTATTAAAAATATTTTTTTTTTTTTTTTTGATAGGATGAAATGGGAAACAATTATTCTTTAATTCCGTGTTTCTCAACATTAATTTTTTTTTTTTTTACCTTTGGAAAAAAAAATACAAATATTATTTTGTATTTTATTTATTTTAATGAAAAAAAAAAGAAATCCATAATACGGGAATCGTAAAGCACTTATTGCAAAGCATTAAAATAGACAAAATATTAAAAGAATAGCAATATCGTGCAATTTCAACGTTTTAACCGCATCCGAGGATTTATTTAACTTCCTGTCACAATATTTCGACCAATCGTCTAATACTATAACAATAGATCACAAAATTAAAATTAATATAATGATCAAAAGAGAACGTTCAAGAAAGAAAAAATTTTATTCCTTAAATGTTCACCTTCTAGATCTTTTAGCATATTGGTTTTAATGTTTATGAAGATTTTTTTGACTTTTGATTTGACTTATTGAGAAGTGTTTTGTGAATATGCTAGAAAAGAAAAGGAAAAAAAAAGAAGTTATTACAAGAATAGAATTCACAAACATTTTTTAAAAAAAGGATATATCGATCCTATTTATATGACTTACCGGCAATACACCACCACCAGCAATTGTAGCCCGAATCAGTGTATCAAGTTCTTCGTCACCTCTAATTGCAAGCTGTAAATGACGAGGCGTAATTCTTTTCACTTTCAGATCTTTTGAAGCATTCCCTGCTAATTCGAGTACCTCGGCTGTAAGATATTCTAGAATTGCCGCTAAATAGACTCCTGCTTTGGCACCAACTCTAGCATTATTCAAAGTTCGTTTTTTCAAATAACGGTGAACACGACCAACTGGAAACTATTATACAAAAGCGAAAAAAAAAACGGGAATTAGATCATCGTGGCGCAGTAACAAATAATGGATGGATATAAAAAAATACATGGATAAAAATATTCTCTTCTTGACATAAAACAGGTGCACAGTAATAATGATGGGAATATATCATGTAAAATAAAATAAAAATATTGTTTTACCTGCAAGCCGGCCCTTTGTGATCTGGACACGACAGGAGGTCTCTCAGGTTTTTGTTGGTGGTTGGAGTTTTCAGCGTTTCCAGTATTTCCAGAAGCACCATTTTCAGTAGTTGGTGCGCCAAAGGGTGCTTTAGTGCCAGTTGCCTTATGTGAAAAAAGCAATAAGAAATTTTTTATTATTAGGAGTAAATTTATAATTTATTTGATCGAATAACTTGGTGTTTACATATTTAGTTAAATAAAATAGTACAAAGAAGAAAACAGAAACCAACGCGACTAAAGTTTCAAAAGATGAGTTTTTGACATTAAAAAACTAACTGAATATTAAATAAAAAAACGCGGTTTTTATCAAACTTTATAAAGAAAGTACTTAAAAAAATCATGAGAAATATCAAAAATGTACTTTATAATATGAACAAAGCCAAAACGTAAACTCACGAAATGAACTGCTTGTTCACGTGACCAACGGTAAAAATTGTTAAAAAACACCTACCATACTTAATAAACTATCTTTAAAAGAACTAAATATCTACAGAGAAGAATTGACTAGTGATTCGGTTTTAATACCACGAAAATTTAAAGGAAAAACTGAACGATTTTTTTCTTAACAAGGGAGATGTTATGTAAATGGCAAAAAAAAACAAGGGAGAAAAAAAAAATTTTTTTTTTTGTGAATTGGAAAGTTTAGGATCAGAGTCAAATTATTTTAAGCATTAAAGTTTAATTTATATAAAATTTTGGATGTATTTTTTCCATTTTTGGGGTTCAGTTTCTGGTATTTTTGTCTATTATGGAAAGCTGATTACGTACTACAAAAAAAATCAAATACCACCGTAAATCATTTTTATTGGTCTTGTTTAACCGCAGAAAGAAATGATATTATTAATCGTTGAACAAAATGAGTTGTCATATGACAACACATCTTTGACCCATTCCGCAGTTTATCCCATAATAAAAGAAATTTAATAAATATTTTTTGGAAAATCCAAACTTTAATTTCATCTCTATAATCATCGAGTCAAATTCATGTATCACGAAAATTGTTTCTATAGATCACGTGAGCTCCGCATGTAGAGTATATATTTGGAGAGTCTTTAAGTTTCTTGTTTGACGATTTTTTTTAAAAAAAGTGTGAATTGAGATGGTTGGAGCTCCAAAATTCAATTAAACAGCGGGAAATTTGGGGAAATTCGGATTAAATACAATTAGTGTTTTTACGAGATTACACGTGACTTCAATTCAATAGATTATCGCACGAAAATTTTAACACGCGTTCATATTGTTGACCGAACTTTCTTCGAGAAGATACTTATTCAATATCCAATATTCTTATTTGTAATTTTCAGCGTTATATACTTTTATCTATATATATATAGACCTTAAAGCCTATGTCAAATATGACTACCTCAGTAAAGGATAGACCAGACTTGACGTTTGGTTAGTAAAGAAACAGTTTTTCGCTTTTTTTTTTTTTTGTTTTTTTTTTTTTTTTAAAAAAAAATTTTTTTCATGTGTGTCTTGAGGAGTTATAACTAATAAAAATATAAAAGAAAATTATTGATCTTATAAATAAATATATATATATATATAAATATCAGTAAAGAAATATACATAAACAATAAATTTATCGTGTTACGTATTATATTATTTTTTAGATAACCAGCAAGGCGAACAAGGATTTTGTGCCTTTATCAGAGGGCTTCCGCAGGTAATATATATTATTGGGGTTTCTTGAACATCTTTGATTTACGTAATTAAATTATTATTGAATTTTAATAATAGAAATCGAATAACACTATACGATTATTCGAGAGAAGTAATGGGGTTGGTTACCTTTGACCCGTCATAATTAATCTTTTGAGAAATCGAAACTTGTATCAATAATCTTTTTGACTTTGAAATATAGGATTATTATAGTATTCATGGAGATGATGCTTTGTATGTCGCACGAGATTTTTATAAAACTTCCTCTGTGATTAAATACTTGGGCGGTACGCGATTCTTTCAATTATCTAACTTTAAAAAAATAAATAAACAAATATTTATATATATTTTTAATTCTTTGTTCAAATCAATTACAGGTGATATGAATAAGGGAATTCCTAGTTGCACGTTATCACGTTTGGCATGCGACACATTTTTACGTGATGCTTTATTAAATAAACAAATGAGAATTGAGATTTGGGTTCAAGGATCAAAGGGTCAATGGAAATTAGTTAAGAATGTATGTTGATGTCTCCTTTTTTTTTGTCATCATATATTCTCTGACATTACAAGTTAATTATTATATATAGGCTTCTCCAGGAAATATTCAGGCATTTGAAGATCATTTATTCTCTGATGTTGAAATTTCAGCCTCCCCTATAGTATTATCAGTTAAATTAGGAATTCAAAAAGAACAAAAAATCGTTGGTGTTTCCTTTGCCGACACAACAATAAGAGAATTAGGTGTGTCAGAATTTATTGACAATGAATCGTTTTCAAATTTTGAGGTAATTTAGAAATTTCTATTATTATTTTTTTTAACACGAGAAAAAATAACAAAATAAAATTGATGTATTTTAATTTTTATATTTAGTCTTTACTTATTCAACTTGGAGTGAAAGAATGTGTGATTCCCTTAGACGAAAAAGATTATGATTTATTAAAATTAAGGGATATCATTGAAAGATGTGATATTGTTGTCACTGAACGCAAGAAAAGTAATTTATTTAGTTGTTTATTTAGAGATTTCGATTATGGATTGTAATTTATTGGACGTCTTAATCGAGTAAAAAAATATTTTTTCCATTTTTGTTTTCAGGTGATTTTACAACCAAGGATATTGAACAAGACCTTAATCGCTTGCTGGGTGATGATATATCTGTGGTGACTCTTCGTAAGTTTCGCGATTTTATGAACAAATCGATATAATATTAAGATTAATTAATTCAATTTCTTAATTTCAGCCGAATTTGAGATGAAGCATGCTATGGCTTCCTGCGCAAGTCTTATTAAATATCTATCGGTAAGGGATTAACTTGAATTTACAATATTAAGTTTATTACGTTTTTATTTGTTAATTTACTATTTTACTATGTAATATAAAGCTTATGACCGATGAAAATAATCTTGGCCATTACATTTTGAGACATCATGATTTGTCACAATATATGAAATTAGATACTCCAGCTTTAAAAGCATTGAATTTGATGCCAAATACCCAAGAAGGTATACAAAAACATTAAGTAATTTTGGAATTAGTTCAAATTTCAAATTTCAAATTTCATTTTTATTTTTATTATATTTATAACTTTAGTATCAAATAAGAACACAAGCTTATTTGGACTTTTGAATAAATGCAAGACTGCTCAGGGTACTAGACTGTTGCGTCAATGGTTGAAACAGCCATTAATGAATTTGAAAGAGATAGGTACGAGATACATTTTATCTATCTATAAGGGATTTTTATTTTATTATCACTATCTGCACACGATCGATCCTCTTGTTGTTGATAACGAGATCTTTTGTTCCCAATCTTACAGAACTAAGACAATCATTGGTAGAAATCTTGGTGGAGGATACGGAACTTAGACTATCTATACGGGTACGTTATTAATTAATTAAAAAAACCATAACCTTATTAATAATCACGTAAATGATATTTATTTAGGAAGAACATTTGAAAAACGTTCCTGACCTTCATCGCTTAGCAAAACGATTCCAAAAGAGAATAGCATCGTTACAAGTTTGTTACTTTCTTTTTCATTTGAAGTAGTTTTTTTATTAAAATCAATAATTAATAATAAATTTACGACTAGGATGTTATACGTGTCTATCAAGTAGTATTAAAGCTTCCCAAGTTGATTGAAGCTTTAGAATTGTTTGATTCCATGAATGACTCTAACAAAGAACTTATTGATGAAATATATAATATAAAACTCAAAGTAAATATTTAGATGAATATCATTTGGTATTAACATTCGTGTAATTAATGTCAAACTTTATTTATAGGAACATTACAGTGAACTTGAAAAGTATCAAGAGATGGTTGAAACTACAATTGATTTGGAAGCCGCAGATCATCATCATTTTATGATTAAGGCTGATTTCAATCCGGAGTTAAAGGGTAAATAAATATATATATTTATAGAAATTTCGTGTACAATTGAAAATTTTTAAAGCGCATTACAATGAATTAGAAAGTATCATAATGATCATAATAATAAATAAGCTGAAATTATGTGAAAAATCATTTATTTATTTATTTTTTTTATTTTTTAGGAATCCAAGATAAAATTAACAAAGTCAAAGAGGAAATGGATGAAGAATATGAAAAGGCAAGATCTTTTACAAATCTATCATTATTACAAGATGATTGGATATTAATATTATCTGTATATAGGTTGGAAAGAATCTTGACATGGACAAAAAATTGCATCTTGAAAAACAAAATACTCATGGATATTGTTTTAGGATTACTCGAAATGTATTTATGATAAGGATATCTTTGCGAATTTTAGCTTGAAACATTGTGAATTTTAATTCATTGTTTTCTTCATTTAATATAATAGGATGCAACTTGTATCCGTGGAAAAAAACAATATCTTGAACTTGCTACGCAGCGTAATGGCGTATTTTTTACAACCACTAAATTAAGACAACTGAGTACATCGTATTTTGATAGTTTAGATATATATGAAAAGGAGCAAAGTTTATTAGTCAAAGAAGTCATTGATATAGCAGGTAAATAACTTAAATATTAGAATATTTACAAGTGAGAAGAATAATTTGTGTATTTTAACGTTTTTAATTTGATAGCATCTTATTGTCCTACTTTGGAAACTTTGAATGGATTATTGGCTCATCTTGATGTCATAGTTAGGTATGTGTTAGTAAACGCAGACAGAGTTTTTTTTTATTACTGATTAACATGCGTGTTTTGCCATCTATTTCAATAGTTTTGCACACGTTTCGGTTCATGCGCCAATACCATACGTTCGTCCCAAAATGTATAATAAAGGTATTTTAAAATTAAATCACTATCTTTTTAGAGAAATGTATTAATCTGACACTTATTAACTGACACTTATTAATAGGTGTAGGAGATGTTGTATTGAAAAATGCACGTCATCCTTGTATAGAAGTGCAAGATGATGTTTCATTTATACCAAATGATGTTAGCTTAATAAGAGGTAAGGATTTTTATTAATGTTAATATATATCGTTCTAAATCATATGCTAACTTTCAATTGGGATTGTAGGTCAACATGAATTTTTAATTATTACGGGACCAAATATGGGAGGAAAATCAACTTATATCCGCCAAGTACGTGACGTATGATATGATATTGATATTACTTTTTTTTTTCTAATTTTTACTAATTTAATTTTTATATTTATTTTTGGATTGCGGCGGAATAGATTGGTGTTATCGCTTTGATGGCGCAAGTTGGTTGTTTTGTCCCTTGTACAGAAGCAAGTCTTTGTATATTTGATTGCGTTCTTGCAAGAGTTGGCGCCGGTGATAGTCAACTTAAGGGTGTCTCTACATTTATGGCGGAAATGTTGGAAACGGCAAATATTCTAAAGGTCAGTTATGTTCTAATTCTTGTTTGTATTCACGTTCATCAATCTCATTATTGATGCTTCGTAGACTGCAACCCCAAATTCTTTGATAATTATCGATGAACTTGGAAGAGGAACAAGCACTTATGATGGATTTGGTTTAGCTTGGGCAATTTCAGAGTTTGTTTCATTTTAATAATTTTTTACCGAAAAGTTTCGGACATCTTTTACGCGACCATTTATAATTAATTTGTATTTATTTCAAAGATATATTTCGACGCATATTCGATGTTTTTGTATGTTTGCGACGCATTTTCATGAATTAACAACATTGAGTGAAGAAGTTCCTTATGTATGTAATTTACACGTCACGGCACATATTGGGTCAAACTCTTCGGGTGGACGAGATATTACATTATTGTATAAAGTCAATGAAGGTTAGGAATTGCTTTTAAATATGTTACAGTCTTTTAATGAAAAGAATGGAGAGTTTGATCATCTTTCCTTATTACATTAAGGTGTTTGTGATGAAAGTTTTGGTATTCATGTTGCGGAATTGGCAAATTTTCCTGATACTGTTGTTAAGGTATTTAAATTTAATGTTTTGTTTAGTAATATTTATTTGCATAAACATAATAAACATTTTATTTCTATCAAAAAATAATAGCTTGCAAGAAGAAAAGAGAAGCAACTGGAAGAGGTTACCAAACGTAAATTTTTCATAAATTTTTATATTATTAGATTAATACGTCTATCACATTAAAATTATTTATTTATTATATATAAATAGACGAAGAAAAGGACGATAAAGAAAAATTCTCTAAAGAAGTTATCGAGGTAATGATAATCATTCTTAAATAGCTTAGTTGAAAATTTCCTAAATAAGTTATTTTGCTATTATTTATAGAAAGGAAGTACTATTATTGAAGAATTTTTTAAAGAAATAGCAAATACTCCTGATATAGATTTCATGGATTATAAATCAATATTGGAACGTATTTCTACGGTTAAAAACCAATATCAAGAAAAAATCGAGAATAATTCGTGGTGTCAGGAGGTTATCTCCAGATTTTGAGCGTTAGAAACCTGGTTTTTATTTTTATACCTAAATAATAATATTGGTAGTTCCAAAATATTATTATGTTCGACAAAACCTAATAGCTGCGCCTCTTCTCCCTTGGCTCGCGTTCAAAATAGCTGATTAATAAACATAATTCGTTAGAAACCTTTCTTCTGTTAAAAAAAAATTATGTTCGTGTGATTTTACCGTTTTTTCTGGGTAATCTTTCTCCATAAAAATGATCCTCCTTAAATTCTGCAACTCCTTTGGCAATTGGAGTTGACTTATCAAAATTAGGATCTTGCAAAGCAACAACGGTGAAAGGTCTTTTGGGATAGAACAATAAATGAATTATGCAAATAAATTACTCCGAATATCTAAAATTTGTAACTTACCCTGTGTTAGGTTGTTTCCTAGATTTTTCCTTTTTACTTTGTAGTTCAGTTTTGCTCATTTTAGACTTTATTTGCATAGGTTCCTCCGGTTGTTTTCTGACAACAAAGTAAATATTTCAGTTAATCTAGCTAAACTTAGTTTTACTATCATCCGTTCAAAATTTTTCGAACCTTTTTTTTTTAACTTTATCATCATTCGGTAAATCTTTTAATAACTCTGTGGGCAAGAATCTTGGTAAACCTTCTTCATTTATTTTTTTTATAATATCAATTTCTTCTTTAGAATCTCTGGGATCAGTTGATTTCTCTAATTTAGCCGCTTTACGACTTTTTTGTTCTTTTAATTTAGCATCAATTTCACGACGTTTTCGTTTCTTAATTTCCAATGACCTTAAATAATTATTTTAATAAATTAAAATTGAGTTTCAAAATAAAAGGATAGAATGTAGAAATAATGACACACTTTTGTTGCACTTCACGCTCTTTCTTTTTGATATCCAATGCTTGAATTCTGCTAGTTGACATAGAAATTGTCTCAGGGGCTTCATCACCGGAGTCAGTCTGTGAAGTAGTTTGTTCTACCACGTTGTTTGTTTCAGAAGGTACACTTTTCTTTGAATCTACCTGAGCTTCGCTTGTCTCTAAGTTTCCCTGAATATTTTCAGCTATATTATCTACAGGGTCTCGCAATTCATTATCATTCGTTTCATTCTTCTCTAAAGTTGCTGATTCATTTTTATCCTCGGTCTCATTAATTGGCTGACTTTCTTCAGCTGTATCATTAATACATTGATTTTGACTATTTGTTTCGATGGACTTTGATTTATCAATATCGTTTGGTTTTAATGTTTCAATTGATGAATCTTTACTTAAAGAAACAATTTCATCGATTCCTGGAGTTATTTTACTATTTTCAGGAATCTGAATGTTTTGATCAGCGGCAGATGAATGCTCAGTATCAGTATCATCTTTTGTTTCTGTTTTCTTTGAACCTTTTACAACTGATGATTTAGGTTTTGAATTCTTTGAAGAGTTCACATTTTTCTTCGCCTTCGATTTTGAAGGTTTATTGGAAGGAGTTGAAAGTTGTTGCTCGGGTGTTGTACCGGATTGTATATTATTATCAAAATTCTTTTTACTTGAACGTAAACGATATGCAATGGGCATGTTCTTTAGCTGATACAAATAAAATAATACAAATTGGTTTTATGAAAATTTTTTTTTCGATTTTCGAGAATGAATTAATTTTTTTGAAAAGTAATGCGATTGGGCGATAAATTTACATTTTTTTACTGCGAATTGATACATCACCCGGGCAAAAAAATTTTACTTTTATTTTTAGTTATTGTACGACAATAAATTTTTTTTTTTATTTATATTTATATTATCAAAACTAAAGCAATTCAATATAAAAATTTAAAGCATATTTATTATATTGATTCAAATATCAATACTGCGTATCAAATATTTATCTAAAAAATATTAATTATTACAAATTAATCAAATTTATTAATATTTACCACTACCAAGGGCTTAATTACATCCTTAACTTTCAGGTATAGTATTAATTAACTTGTTACAATAGTTGGTTTCAATGCTATCCTATGCTGATTTTAGGTTTTCCCTCAAGGTATCACTATCATTTCAGATACCCTCTGATGCCCATTTTTTTGTAAATAAAAAGAAAAAAGTAAACAAACAAGAAAAATAGCTGAGAAAAGTGACGAAAAAATATTTTAACAAAAAAAATACCATTTAAACTAATAACAGACGATTTTTTTTTGGGTAAAGATATAGATTTATTTTAGCGTTAATTAATTTTAATGATTTCAAAATTAATTACGTTAATTTAACATTTATATAAATGATTAATAAACAATTAAGTTAGTCAAAATACAATTTAATTAGTAATTTATTAATTCACGTCAAAGTATAAGTAAGAGAAATAAAAAGAGAAAGAAAGTTGAATAAGAAGTTTTTGTTTTTGTTTGCAAGTTAAGCCTTAGTCACCTTTGAATATACATGTTTTTTATATAAAAATTCTTAGATAAAATCTGATGAAAAAGATTTTTACTTTAAATTTTTAACTTATAATTTTAACTAGAATTACTATTTACATAAATTTTTTATGAAATGGTTATTGCTAAAAATAGAAATAATTTGTATATCACATTATTTTATAAATTATAAAAATTATAATTCTAACCAAAATTAAAATAATTAAAAATTTATATCTTTATAATAATTATATCTCTATATAATTACTATTTTTTTAGGAAATTGATTATGTAACTTTATAGAAGTCTGACTATATATTAATATTTTATTAAAAAATCTACAAAATTCAAAAAAGGTAAAAATATATCATAACTTATAAAAATATGAAACTATATTAAAAGAGCTTATAATCGCTAAACTTACTAAAATTAGCCATTAAAATTATACTATAATTTATACTAGTAGGAATATAAAATCTTAGTAAAATTAATAAAATTAAAGTTTAAACATTTTACAAATCTAAAATAAGTTTAGACAAATAATCTTAATAATATATAATATCAAAAGATATTAAATAATAATTTTCATATTATTTATCACATATAATTAGTATTTCACATAATCAGATTAGATTAAATTTAAATAAAATCTGATTTGATTTAATTTTTATTTTATAAATCTGAATTTAATCTAAATCTGACAGATCAATTTAAATTCAAATCTAATCTGATCTAATTTGAATAAAAAATGATATTTTAACTATAAATTATTCAAGAAAAATAATAATAAATTATTCAAAAAGAATAATAATCATTCAAAAAAATGATAATAAATTAGATTAAATTAATAATCAATTTTAATTTAAATTTGAATCAGATTTGAATCAAATCTGTTAAATTCAGATTAGATCTAGATTTGTATGAAATACTAAATAATAGTATTAAAGTTATTTAAAAATATAACCTAATCTTTAATCTAATAATAAATAGATTTATTTAATATTACAACTTGTAATACAGTTTATGATTACTAATAATTTTAATTTTAGATTAACTTAATTTATTAATTATTGATTAATCATTTATAGTCATTTTTCTTTATAGTTATATCCTTTAAAACTAAAAATAAAAAGTGTAATTATAATAAAAATGAAGATTTTTATATATTATTATTAAGCATTAGTTCTGAAAAAATGTGACTAAAGATGGCATTGCAACATTATGACGCTTATTTATCACCTGTTGCAACTTAAATTTTAATAACGTTATAATTCGTTGCAACATTATGATACTTATTTATTACCTGTTGCAACTAATTAAGACGTCATTTTTATGTATGACTATAAAATCATTGTGATTATAAAGAATTTTATATAGTATTAATAGATATTAATTTTTATAAAATATATGCTTATAATGAGAAATTTATATAATGTGATTATATAAGAGAGGTGAACAACTGTATTTATGAAGTAAGGACTCTTGATGTTTAAGATATGAGACATTTATTATAAATTTATCAATAAAGATTAGATTTTTATTAAACAAATAAGAATTCTAATTTAAATAATAATTAATATATTTTTATAAAATAATATTTATATTTATATTAATATATAGGGATTGATTAAGTAAATTAGTATAAGAATTTGTAACAAATCTTTTATAATACTGTTATAAGGTAATAATTATATGATTTACATATGATCTGTAAATGTAACATAATACAAAATGTTAAAAATGTCAAATATATTAAACATATTAAATATGTTTAATATAATTAATATATTTAATATATCAGATATGTTTAATATAGTTAATATATTTAATATAAATTAAATATATATATAGAGAACTAAATTCATTAGAAAAGATAACTATCAATTGTTAGATGCAATCTGATCAGTTCAGTAATAACTGTGTATAATCTTCCCTTTTATAAAATTAATACAAGGCTACTTTTTCCTATTTGTGATTAATTCTCTTTTTTGCATTTCTTATTTTAGTATTTTATTCTTTTAGTTTGTTTATTTATCAATAAACTCTTTTTACCTGAGACGTTTTTGTGATATCTTATATTAAAAATGTAATTAATATTTGACTTAACTGATGAAAATATACTCAATAGTGGATCTCTTTTTACTAATGATTACTGTGCTGGTAGAAAATTATTTACACATATAACTTCTAAAAAAGTGGTTTATTATCTTGAAAAAGATAATACAATTACCTTTCAAAGTAATTCTATGCTTATGTTAACAGGTCAATCATTACAAATTTATGAAATTTTAAATAATTCTGATACTTATAAATAACTTATTTCTATTTTTCATAATCAGAATAATAGCAATTCAGATGAATTTTAAATAATAAAAATTTAAATGTTATATATTATTAAAAAGGTAGATTTTTTAGTAACGTAAAATATCTCTAATGCTATGTAAGGGTAAAATTACTACATAGAAAAATTTGTGAGTAAAGATCATAGTAAAATCTTCTAAAATTTCCTGAGAATTTATATATAAGTTTCTGGAATCTTTGCATTGCCTACCTATCATAATAGCTACCGTAGTTCTTTATCTCCTTATATAATTTTTGAAATAGCACTTTTAACTATAAAATAATTTTAAACCCAAATTTTAATATAGAAACTCCACCTCCCCCTAATATTTTAGTTTTTCCTAATATATTTACCTCAGATATAACAGATTAACTAGAGGACTTATTGATAATATTCTTACAATTGACTAACCTTTCATTTTATACTAGCAGTTCTCTTTCTAATTTAGAAAGTTTAGCATTTTATATAGAAATTACCTGGTTACAAGTTGATCTCTTCGCTTCTTTAAAGCCTAACTATTTCTCTCATAACTATCTTCTTCTTTAGCAGAACTAGTAGCTGTCTTGGTTGCAGTTTTCATTTCACCAGTCAATGCTAATATTGATATTTTTACTGATTTACAAGTTACAATTTCCTTCTACTCAAAAATGAACTATTTCCTTACTTATGCTTCCACTTACAATTTCACGTTTAAAATCTCTTATTATTCCATTTGATATTTATTCTTTCACATCATCAAAGACAGAAATATTTCAATTACTTTTTCAAAGTTAAAGCACATGCTAATGATCACTATAATAATAAAGTTGATTGACTCGCCAAAGAATTTAGTTTATTTACTACACTTCAGCTATCAGCATTAAATTATGAGTATACTCTCAACTATAATAATAAGGTTATTCTAATATCACTAAAACAATTTATCAAAGACCTTCTCAAATCTATTGACTTTCACAACTTTCAACTACTTTCACATTTTCACAAATATTCCTCTTTAGACGTAGACTGATTTAATACTGCCTTTGTTCTTAATAACAATGAAAGTGCCTCAATCACATCATACAAAGTCTCATTTATCTACAAAATTGCATCATATAAAGTCTCATCTATCCGCAAATTTAAAGTTAAACTCTTATTAGAGCTTCTTCTGATACTTGAGATCCTCAAAAGATATTATCCTAATTTATATGATACTTCATGGTCTTATCCTAAATACTTAGTTGATTTAGAAATCTTTAATCATATTTGGCTATATCAGACTACCCTACATTAACTCAATAACATAATGTTGGATACTATTATATTTCTTTCTTAGCATCTAATTAAACTTAATCCTCAATTTGATATTTTAACCATAATATCCATAAATATTTAAAATCTTGATTAAGATTGTTTAACCTTCAAATTTATCAAAGGAATTGTACCAAGTTTCCTCTATAAGCAGTTATATCAATCATTGAATAACAAATTACTCATCTTTGGTTTACTCTCCTCTACTTATTACTTTACGCATACTAAGATCAAATCTTTTTAGATAGATCACTATTTTACCCTAAAATAATTTGAAACAGATCACAATATATCCTTTATTGAATGGAAAACAACACAGTATTTATTGGTTTTTTTGATTCTATTTTTCATACTTTTATCATCTTGCCTTCTTTTCGTAAATCCTTTTATTTTAATTTTAATTGATTAAATTTTTGGATTAATAGTAATTAGGCTCTTAGTATCAGATGATTAAACCTATTTTAAATTAGTTTAGGATAGATTAGTCTAGAATAGTGCAAGCTTTATTTTGATTTAGTTTTACTAAATAGAAATTTCTGTACTCTCTCATTTGTAATTTGTTTTTTCTTATTTACTTTTAATAAAGATTGTGCAAAGCTATCGCATGTTAAAATAAAAAATATTTTGATATCTACTGATTATAAAAAAATAAAATAAAATTTTTAAATTTATTATATTATGATATATCTAATGTTAATCTTTCTAAACTATTAAAATCAATAATTATCAATATATATTAATTTTTTAATTTTTTAATTTTTAAAAATAATTTATTATTTAATAATTACAAAAAATATAAAAATAAATATATAACTCTTTTCAGCAATCAATCAACCAAGAATTTTATGTAAAAATATATATATTCAAGGGTAACTATAGCTTAGTCTGCAAAACTCCCTTTACAAATTTCTTCTTCTCTTTATTTTTCCCAAACCTTCTTATCTCAAAAACAGTTTTTATTAGTCCAAATGGTAGTATTTTTTGTAAAATATTTTTTTACCACTTCTCTTAGCTGCTTTTTTTGTATTTTTTTCACTTTTTCTTTTTATTCACAAAAGTGAGCATTAGGAATATCCTAAATGATGATCAGATCAACAATAACTTTAGATTAACTAATTGCACGTGATGACTTTTTCAATTATCTTTATAAATAAAATCAAAAACTTTTTAGATCTCTGATATCATAGAGCTTGCTGATCTTAGTAGAATTTTTTAGTTTCTCATAACTGTGTTATTTAAACTTTATGCAATGTCTGCTGACAGCTGTAATCTAAATTAATAGACATTTTAGCTAGAAGTTTGAGAATATGTAAGAGCTTTTAACAGAATTTAGTAATATAAATACTCTTATATTAGAAAGTCACTATAATAGAAATTAACCAGATAACTTAGCTAAAAACTTATTAGAATTGGATTTTTTTTATTAGTTTCTTTTTTTGATTTAACAATAATTCAAGTTACTTGTTTTTGTATTGAATTTAAATTTAGGATAAAAATTATTGTTAGGGAAAAGAGAGAGACATAGTAATAATCTAGTTATTATACATTAAGAGATCTCTACTAGTAATTGTCTCTTAAGTATAGCAGAATGTCAAGTTAGTCTAAAACTAGTAAGTTTTTTAACTTGTAAAAATATTTTAAATAATTTAATTTATTTTTTCTACTTTTGTACTTGATTTTCAGAATTTTTATATTTTAATTTACTAAATTTAAATTTTTATAATAAATATGAGTATTATTATGTCTTTAAAAAATAATTATAAAATATAAAATTTAGTTTATTAAATTCATCATATTAAAATCTGTTAATAGTAGTATTTTTATATTTCTAAGATTGATAATAGCAATTTAAAATTTTAATTTTTTTTATAATAATTTATTATTTATTTATCTTAAAAAATTCACTAGTTAATTACATTTTTTTTTTAATTTTACTTAGAAAACATTATAAAATTTATTATAAAAGTATTAATTTTTTAATAATATATTTTAAAATAATTAAAAATAATTAAAAATAATTGTAATTAATAAAATTGCCTACAAATTTGTGGACAAAATAGTTAAAGGAATATTATATTTTTTATGAGAATGATTAGAGTTCTAAATGAGTTGAGTCGAGTCGAGTTTAAAGATCAACTCGATTCAATTCATTTTTTTCGAATTGAGTCGAGTCAAATTTATTTTATAAAATTTTTCAACTCGACTTGATTCGAGTTATATAAATTTTAAATTCGACTCAATTTGACTCAATTTGAGTTTAACTCGACTTGATTTTGACTTGAATTTATTTGAGTTGAGTCAAATTCAAATCAAGTTTCGAGTCAAATTTAAATTAACTTATAAATATTAAATATAAAAAATTTATTTT
>CAJVPQ010001106.1:0-20317 GCA_910591825.1 Funneliformis caledonium
AAATCTTCACTATAGCCTTATAGCGAAGTTGAGGTCTAGGACATAGAGTTCGTTATAACAAGAGTTGACTGTATAAAGTTTTAAGATATTTGTGTACTTAGTTTTTTATATATATAGCAAATAATAAATAAATTTAATCTAGATTTTTATGTTAAATAATAAAATAAATTTTTTGTTTGCATATAGGACTTGAAGTATAAATACTATATTCCTCTAAAAATAAGTAATCCTAAAAATAAATAACTTCAAATTAATTTAATATCTGAAAATAAGCACTTAATTAAATTTAATAAATAAATTTTATAAAATTACATATATAATTTAGTCAAAATATCCAAAAATAAACAACTATATAATAAAAATATGTTGCTTATTTTTAGAGGAATACATATAAAAAATGGATTTGCTTATTTTTAAGACTTATTAAATGATTCTTATTAGCATTTTTTATTTACTAATTAATTGATATGAATATTATGAGCTAGTATATATACTGAAGATTTTATGTGAGTAAAAATTTTTATTCTTTTATTTTAAAGTATCAAAATATCTCATCCTGATTATTTTTTTTTATATAAAAAGGTTTAGATAATACCCTTATAGTACTTAAGAAATTTAAAAAATTACATTGTTAAAATAGCTTTGCATTCTCAATATTTGACATTAAAAGCTATTTAGGTGATGTTAAAAATTTATCACAAAAACTTACAAGAAAAAAATTGCATATTATAAACCGCTCATATATTATGATTATAATGATTCTGATTATAATAATCTATTTTCATCCTTATCTTCAGAATAATCTTATTAATAGAAGATTAACACAAATAATTATAACTTTTTAATTTTATTAGTTAAATTATAATAATCATTGCATTATAAATTTTTCTTTGCGTTATGTTAATAAAGTATCTATTATTATTTACATCATTTTATATACTAGTTTTATATACATATTCAAACTTTTGTCTTGACAAAAATGATTAATATTACAAAAAATAATATATACGTAATTTTTATTCATTGATTAAAATTAATATTTCTAAATCTTTCATATGCAAATGTTGAAATTGGACCTTATCCAATTTTCAATAATAGATTATTGAATTTTAAATCTAATGAAAATATTAGCATATATTACAGCTTTTTTTTCCACATATATTGATTTTCTTTTTTTATTTATGATCAGTTTATCAGGAAAATATGTCAAAAAATATGCTAATTAAAGAAAGATCATATAATGATAAGCAAAAATCTATTACATATACTGTAGTGAATCATATTTTTATTGCTTAAAATGGTAAAAACTTTTTACAATTGTCATAAATTATAGTATCTTACTCATTCAATTTTTATTTTCTGACCCAGCTTAATAATTCATCTCTTACCATGGTACTATAAGTATAAATAAACTCTTTTCACCTTTATGATGTCTCAAAATTTGATCATGTTACTTTTATCAAATTTAATCTAAAGAGTAGCACTCAACTTTCTCTAATTAATCTCTTCAGAGATCTGTAAAAAGAAAATTATAAATTCGCTTGCCTTGTTTTCATATAGTATAATAATATGCTATTTTTCTAGAATAATTGTTTTCAATAGAAAAGTTCTTCAATTAACTAATTTGACCTATACAGTTTTCTTTCTCTAATCAATTAGTAACTATAATAAAAAATAATTAAATAGCATATAACTAAACTTATATCAACTTTTATATGTTATATTTTTGAAACATTTAGCTTTTTTTTGGCTACCAGGTAATTTATAATAAAAGTACTTTTTATTTTTCTATTTTAAATAAGTTTTACTCATATTTTTGGGCTTTGATTTTAACTAAATATATATCAATAAAATAGTATATATACTTATCTCTGTTTTAATTAATGCATTCTTCAATAAATGCATAATATACATACTTAGCAACTTATCATGAATCACAAATCTTGAAAAAAGTATGGGATAACTTAAGTTCTTTATAATGATAAGTAAGTGTATTATCTTTTATGTATGCAAATTACAACAGATACCCTATAGAAATAATTAAAATTTTGACTAACTCTGTAATAGCTTACATTATAGGATCAACTACAGTACAAAATCTTTATAATAGAAACTTAAAAAACATTAATAAAATTTAATACACTAATTGGATTTTAATCAAATAAAAAAAAAAGATTTATATTTATAAAAATAAATCAATTAATAAAAAAAAGATTTTTTTCAATTTTGTAAATTATGTAAGCATTATATAACATATATATGAGCCAATTAAAAACTAAAATTAAAAATCATATAAACAATTTATTTTATTTTATTTAATTATTTTATTATAAATTGCATTAAATACATAATAATAAAACTTATATTTTTAGCTGTAAATACTACCATTTTTCTAGTAATACTTTTTTTATAAATATTCATAAATTATCATGATTTTTATGTATATTTTTAAATTGTAATTAAAGGAACTAAATCTAATGTTTTAGAAATAATTTATTATAATTTAACCTATGTATAATTGTAATATTCTTGTATATTTCTTTTGCTATACTCTAATACATTTTGGTATAATTTAATTTACAATAATATTTAAGTTAAAATATATAAATAATAAAAGAATTATTCTTATAAATTCGTCATTATATTTTTTTTCAATTTTAGTTTTTATAAGAATTTTATAATTTATCGTATATATGAAAAATTGCTAATCTTCAAAATTTATATGATTATATAATTTTCAATCATCTTATACTACTGAAATGAAAACAAATATTTTTATTTTTATTTTATGATAAGATAATATAATATAATATAACAAACTATTATAAATGTATTATATTCATATTAATTATAGCTAAACTAAATTATAAATTAAGAGTATACAAAGCAAATGTTTAATAATAAACTAAAAACTGTTATTATATATACCTTATAATTTTTTGATAATATTTTAAATTTCACATTTCTTACATTGACATTGATTTTTTGCTTTTATTTTGAGAACTTTATAAGCAAATTTATATCTTTTAGTGCCTAATGGATGTCCTTTACTATGATGCTGCTTTAAATTTTATAATAATAGTATTGCATTCTCTTTGTTATTATTGTTGTCATCTTGTTAAAATTCATCTTCTGATTCTATATCTTCGCTTTAATAAATTATTAAAGTAGATTAATAAGCTATTACGACTTAGAATTTGTTTGTAATGTTTTTAATAAAGCTTTTTTATATATCCTATGTAATTTTTCATAAATCATTCTCTGTTCAAAAACTGTTAATCTTTCTTCATGAAAATCCTTGATATCTTGATCAAATAAATATAAATATGGTATTGAATTATAATAATTATATGTAATATTCAGACCTTCTTACATAAATTTATTAACAGTTAAAAATGCCTCATTTAAGCTATTTTTTTATACCATACTATTGGGTTAGAATAAGTTTAATATGAAATAAAGCATTTTTTATATTTAATATTATCTTAAAGTAATGTCTGCATGCAATTCTATATTATATAATTGAAAAACAAAAACATATAAACTCATAATTTTGCAATAAAAGGATATAATATTTAGTATTTAATGAGTTTTTCACATTCACTGCCCATATCTCTTTAATGTTATCATAAATTCTGATAAATTTAATCATCTGCTTTAATGTAGCTTATGAAATGTTAATACTTAATTTTTGATCTAAAGGCATAGTTATATCTTTCTCCTAATATTGATAATTTGAATTAGTAGTTATTTGTAATTGAAAAAAATGATTAATTAAAACAATTTACTTACTTCATCCTAAAATCTGATATTTTTATTAAGTAAAGTTGAAGTATAGTATAATGCTTGATTAATTTCATCATGATGCATTTTTAGCATTATAGGAGTAAGAAAATCTTGAAGACATTGATCTATTTTTGTAAATAGAAAATTTTTCTTTTACTAATTTTTAATAGTTAGAATTAACAAATGCCAAAGCTTATACTCATTTCTTTATCTTATATATCAAGCAATCTATGAATTTCTTTAGTAAGATCATATTTGAATTATATAACAAATATTTTAAATATGCATTTACAGATCTAATACGAAAGTTAGCTATCATACTTCTTGTAAACTTAAAGCTAGTAAAATAATGTATTCAGTAAAATTTTGATTTGTATAAAATTTTCATATAAAATCATACATTAGAAATTTTAAATGATTTTATTAAACTTTTATTAAAAAATATTCTCAAAAAGACTATTACAGCAATTGTAGAATTCTTTAAGAAATTTTTGATAATCATTACCTAAGGGTTTTCAAAGATTTTTATGTAAGTTTTGTGTTATATGATAAGCATAATAGATAGGATAGGTTGATTGAAAAACTTGTCTAATGGTTGCATCAACAGCAGGATCAGCATCTGTAAATATTATAGCTAGATAGATACCAGTTGATTTTACTATTTGATTAAATATCTATATATGTGATTCAAGACTTTTATCTGCTAAGAGAGCTTGAACAAGCAAAATATTATAACGATTATTATTAAATTTAATAAATAATAATAATGTCATTCTATATTAATTAGTTTTATGAGTAACATCATTAAAAATACAATCAAAATACTGGATCTAATTTTCTACTTATCAAGGTATTATCCAAAGTAAATAAGTTAAAGTATTATCGTCATTCCATTCTTATACAATAATCCAGTATGAATCAAGATCTTTTTGTTAATCAAGCCAGTTAGAGATTTTTGCTATATTATTAGATAAAGACTTATTAGTAAAATGAAATTTTTGTATTATAGCATAAAGATCTTTTAAGTGAATTTGCTATGAAGGATAATTTCTTTCAAGAAATTTTCTTTATATCATTACTCTAAATTTGCAGTTTATAGTTATAAATCTTACATTTTTTATTATTGAACTAGTGAATTTTTTGCATACTTTGACTTAAAGTATGGTTGTGTTAATTTACAATCTTATTAATAGTTACAATACCTTCAGAATTATTATTTTTTAAATAAGATTTATTAATAAAAAAAAGCATTATATTTTTTTTTGTACTTATATTCTTATTTGACGTAGAATTGTAAACTCTACTATGATTGCAAATAAAAGTTCATCATCAAATTATTCCATTATCTCAGTAAACTCAATCTTTTAATATATGAAAATCTTATTTTTTAGCTCATTCAGCAATAAAATTTTCATAAAATTCCCATGATGAAAATTTTTTTCTAAAGTATAGTGATGATTCACCATTAGAAATAAATATTATTAGATAAATCTTTACTAAAGAATACCATTTTTTGTGTATTAATTTTTATAAAGTCAACAATAGAGTCATTATATTCTTCATTTATAGTGTTAATATATACAGTGTAATTTTAAACATATATTAATAAGGTGAATAGGAATAAAAAGAAAGAGAAATGACTGAACAAAATTTATTGTTATAAATAAAAGTTTATTATTATGAAATAGTAAAGAAATGAACGAAAGGAAATGTGAAAAAAATAGATCACTTCATTATTGATTATTATTTATTTACATAATTATGATATTAACTAGTATCACATGTATTATATAATTTGATAATAGGGGCTAGTAATTTTTCATATATGCGATAAATAATAAATTTCTTTTTATAATTAATTTTGGATAAATTTAACCTGATATAATTTTATTAATATTGAAGATATTAAAATTTTAATTCAAAATTCTTAAAGTATAGGTCATAGTTTATTTATTTTATGGATTAAATTTTCAATTTTATATATAATAAAATTTTTTTTTGCATTTTAAATTTATTCTATTTTTACTATAGCAAATTTCCTATTATAGAGGTTCTGCACTATATATTAAAATTTATAAAAATGTGAAATTATATCAAAACCTTAGTAAATAATTTGTAAAATTAAAGTTTAAACATTTTGTCAAATCTGAAATAAGTTTAAACAAGTAATTTTACTTTTGAATATATTTTTATTATTTGAATCTTTGACTAGTGTCATTAAAAAATAAAGCATTTTTGTTATAAAGTTTAAGTATTTTCATAGTTATTTTTTTCTTTAGATTATTAGAGATATTTGAAAAAAAGATTAGTGAAAAAAGTTGTTTTTCTTTTTTATTGTATAGTTATATTATTATAAGATTAAAATAAATTTAAATAAAAATATTAATAATATATTAAATTTTTTTTAAAATTAATATTAATATATTATTTTAATTAAAATATATTTTTTTATTAAATTGATAAAACACTTTTTTTTTTTTTTTTATTACAATATTATTTTATTATTATATATTAATTTAAAAAATTTAAAATTATAAGTTAATTTTAAATATTTTAAATATGTACAAATTGGTTTTATTTATAAAAAAAACTTTTATATAAATAAATAATTTCTTTGCTAACTTTTTTTTTTAATATGTATTTCTTTACTTAAAAATTATAAATTAGAAACATTATTAATCTATTATTTTTTTGATGTACTACTGTTTATGCTAGTATTATATATAAATATTAATCAATTGAAATTTAGCAACTGAACTTTTATCATCCATATATGTTATAAATCATAAAAAAAATCAAATCATTCATTTACAAAAAAAAGAAATCCTTCTGTGAATACAAGCCACAATTTTTTTTCTTTTCATTATTGCATATTCAACAATAACTTCTAAATATCCTAAAGGTCTGCACAAAAAAGTTACTGAACTTTACTACCAACACATAGCCCTACTCCAATTACAACAAATGCAATTCCAATCCAAGTTTCTTAGAAATCACCAAATATATGTAAACATTTATTAGTCAATTTCGTAATTCTCAAAACATACAATTTTAAACTTACTCTTGGATCCAATTTCTTCGCCAAGTAAACTAGCTGCTAAAGTTGTAAATATAAATGTCAATGAATTGGTAATAGGAACTGCTAGTGAAAGATCTATATAATCAAAATATTCAAACCTAAAATTAATTCAAATGTAAAATAAAACGCAAATCTTGTAAATTATACTTATACCTGATTGACCAAGTGTATGATAATAAATCAGAGATCCACTTATATTTAAAATCAAAGGTAACATAAACTATAATTTTATTTCGAGTATATTAGCGATTCATGTAAATTATATATTCAAGCATCCAGCCAATTATTAAGAAATGGACTGTACCTGCCACCTTGTAACAAGAAATTCAATTTCCCACGCTGTTTGTTCAATCCAATTATCTCGTTTAATCTTCTCTAATCCTTTACTTCCAAGTTTAATAAAAGGATTTGTAAATCCCCAGCATAGTGCCACTTCAAAAATTTAGAAAAGAATATATTAGTTAAAGTACAAAGAAACATTTAATGATAAAATTTTCAGTTTACCTAAGATAAAACCAATAATATTTCCTAAAATAAAAATAGAACATCATTAAAATAAGTTGGATAGATAATCTTATTATGCATTTACGATGTTGACTTACTTGTTATCGGATAATATTCTTCCATTTTTTTTTTCTTTTTTTTTTTTCCAATAGGTACAATAGGCATATTTATTGGAATAATTGTGGCGCATCACCAATAATTGCTGCGGAGATTCTTTGTGGCTTGATTTCTTGAATCGTTTAGTTAAGATTAGAAGAAAATCGATAATTCTTCGTTTTGAATAAAGGTGATGGCGCCAAAAAGTACCGGAAAAAATATAGAGGCTGAAACTGTATTGCAAGCAGTAGTTCTTGCAGACAGCTTTAATGAACGGTTTAATCCTATAACTCTTGACATGCCGCGAGTATGTTTTTGTTTTTTTTCATGGATATTTCAATAAGTCTCGGCAGCTAACAATCTATCATTAATGTAGTGCCTGTTACCTCTTTGTAACACTCCCTTAATTGAATATACATTAGAATTTCTTGCAGTCGCTGGTGTGCAAGAAGTTTATCTATTTTGTAGAGAACATTCAGAAAAGGTTAAAAATTATGTAAAGTAGGTATAATTGGCAATATGAGCTCAACTTTTTGATAAATTATGTCAATTTAACTCGATTTCATCAATTAGGACATCAAAATGGAATCGATCATATTCTCCATTTAAAATAATCACGATTGTAACACCTGAAGCACGTTCGGTTGGTGATGCTCTAAGAGAATTAGACTCGAAACAATTGATCAATTCAGATTTTATTCTTATAAGTGGTGATGTTGTTTCAAACATTCATTTAAAACAGGTTTTGGATGCACATAGGTGAAATAAGTTTTCTTCCGCGATGTAGAGTATAAAGAATAATCATGAATTTTTTATATTAACATATTTGATATATTTAATTAAAAGAGCTCGAAAAAATACTGACAAAAATGCAATCATGACAATGGTATTGAATTTTTAACTTGTAGTAGTATTATAAGTATTATAATGTTATTTTGACATAACATTAATCATTATTACTTTATACACGTGATTGACTTAGGTTGTAAAAGAAGCTAGTCCTTTTCATAGATCTAGGTAATATTTTATTTATGTATCAAATATATAATGATTTCGTTCCTAATCTAATTGAATATTACATTATATTTCATAAGAGCTTTAGGAGAATCATCAATTTTTGTCCTTGATGGGAAAAGCCAAGAATGTGTTCATTATGAGTCTGTGGAATTATATCCACGCAAAAGGCGTATGGTTATGGACATGCAAGTATTTGAAAAGCATTCCGATGTACAAATACGGAATGATTTAATTGATTGTCAAATAGATATTTGTTCCGTCGAGGTAAATAAAAAAAAAAACAAACAAAAATGTTAATTTTCTATTAAATTTCCTAAAAATAAATAAGGGATTTGAATATTTATTGATGATAGGTCCCAGCTTTATTCACCGAAAATTTTGATTATCAAGATATCCGAAAGGATTTTGTTTATGGTATTTTGACATCAGACCTTTTGGGTAAGACAATATATTGTCATATGGTGAAAGACGCGTATGCTGCAAGGGTTCGTAGTTTACAAACTTATGATGCGATTAGGTAAGAAAGTCATCAAAGTTATTTCGATTTGTAATTCTTTTGGTTAACCTTTTATTTTTTTAAAAAAATATATAGTAAAGATATTTTGTCTCGCTGGACTTATCCTATAGTACCTGATAGTAATTTACAAGAAGGTGATAGTTATGAGTATATGCGTGGACAAATTTATAAAGAACAAGATGTATCGTTATCGAGGTTAACATGAATACTATTACGTGACTCAATATCGAATTATATATTTTTTACTAACAAACATGATTTACTTTTAGGTCCTGCGTCTTGGGTGAAAAGGTTTTAATTGGCGCTGGTACCGAGATTGCGGAAAATGTTAAGATAACTAACTCGGTTATAGGTCGTAGAGTCAGTATAGGTATACAAAATCTATTTTATTAAGACGTTTTCTATTTGAATTTATTTAACGAGTTATTTGGTATTCTTATTCAGGACCAAATGTTACAATAGATGGAGCGTACATATGGGATGGTGTAACCATCAACGCAAATTGTTCAATATCACGATCGATTCTAACGAATAATGTTGTATTAGAAGAGAACGTAATTGTCAATAAAGGGTGTTTGCTCACCTATGATGTAATTATTGGACCTAATATTACCCTTCCCCCATACACGAAATTGACTAGCCATAAACAAACTTCAGAAAATGATGATGGTGATATAAGTGAAGAAGATGAGAGTGGGAATCAGAAAGCTGCTTGTGAGCTAGATTTAAATTGAGGTCTAATCATAAAATTAAAAGTATACTTATTCATCATTTACTGTATTCGCTAATTCCAGCTTATAATATTAAATTAATCGGAGCAAATGGACGAGGACATATATGGAATGATGAGATGTCTGATGTAGATGACGATGACGATGAGGCCAAGAATATTAAAGTTGCAACCCTAGGTAAGTCAATTAGGAACGACGCTTTTATTTTTTGCGTTTTATTATATCTATAATCTTCTATAATACTTTTTCTAGCATTTGATATATCCAACCTGTCCCTCACTGACAATGAGTCGTCAGCATCTGTGATAAGTGATGGATCTTCTGAAGAAGAAAGTGATTTCGATGGACCAACTACTTTGGAAGTTTTCTCAAAGGAGGTTACACAAACTCTCGAACGTGCATTTTCGGAAGGTCATACCGTGGAAATAGCGTCTTTAGAGTTAAATACTTTGCGTATGGCTTCAAATACTACATTTCATGATACACGAACTGTAGTAATACCAACCATCTTTGGCCAAATTAATACCGATAAATTGTTACCTAGCACCAAAGATGTGAGTGACGCGTTATTTAGCCAACTAATGTCGTTTATTAATTTAGTTACTAAATACTTGTAAAAAAAACTAGGTATTATCTCGTTGGGGATTACTTATCGGGAAGTTAGTTCATTCTAAAGCTGATCAGATCGATGCTTTATTTATATTACAGGTACGTTATCTTATTACTTCTTTACTCTTGCTATGAAATTTAACTAATTATATTAATTTCTTTTAAAGGAATGTTGTGCGAAGTCGGAAATCCATAACAAAACTTTCGCTCCTTCGCTTCGAATATTATATGAAATAGATGTAATTGAAGAAGACGCAATTTTAGAATGGTATTATGATGAACGTTCTAAAGGAGGCGTTGTAAAACACGAAGCTTATTCAAAATTACGTGATGCGGTATACTGTCGATTTTACATTATTTAATTATTATAAGATTGATTTTTAAATAAATTAAGGTATTAACAAGTTCTAATTTTAGATCGCACCTTTTGTTAAATGGCTTGAAGAAGCTGAAGAAGAAAATTCTGAAGACGATGATGATGATGACACATAGATTTGTTAATTTTAATATATTTACAGTTAATAAATTTCCCTTGAAGTTATTTGTAATTTTTTTATTTTTATTTTTTTAATAAAAATATTTCTTACATAATAATGATAAGGAGTTTTTTTTTCTTTTAAATAAAAAATCACCACATTTTATTTATAAAAGTAAAATTGTATCCGTCTACACGGATCAATAATCCAATTCATACAAAATGAAATAAATTTGACGTTTTTTCCGCCGACGAGAATGTTAAATTAGCGTTTTAGCGACGAGTAGGTTCAAATTAACGGAATTTTAAATTTTATTAATTTTACAGGTCGTCGGGAACGATAATTTAACGTTCTTGTCGACGAAAAATGTTGCCCACAATTGAGTTACCTAATCTTATAAGAGCAATATAAATAATTATTTTGCTCAATTCTACTGGTTTGAGTTACATTTTTTCTTGAAGGAAGATAAATCTCTCCAGATCTGTGTCTTGGAGGTATTCTTCATATTAAAATAATAATAATTCTAGATTAATGACCCACAATCTATGACAAGTTTATTATTTCTAAGAATAATAAACATAACATAATATAATTTTTTTTGATATAAAACGGTCATAATGCCTAATATTAAGGCAAGTTTCGCGGTGAGTTCTTCCTCAGTATGAGAATGAGAGTGTGAATGTAATCTATTTCAAAAAAAAAAAAATAAAATAATTCCTTTAATCCCTTTTTTTTTCTTTTCCAATTTATAAAAAGTAAAACCCTTATTAATAACATCACTTACCTAAGGATCGAACAACCAATTTAAACTTTTCAGATTGTTCCATAAGTTGTGTCTCATGAATATATAACAGAAGGGGATTTTTTTTTTTTTGGCTAAAACGTTAAATATTGCATTGACGTTCTTTAAATAAGTTGGGGGGGGGAATGTAAGGGAGTTCGGTATCGGTTCTATGAACCCGGCCCTAAAGGACCCGGTTCTATAGAACTGGTCCAAAAACTGATCAATTTTGTACCAATCAAAATTAATATTATAAACATAAGTGATTTGCGCCACATATTCCTTTGGACTAGCACGAGTCCTTCAAAAGAAAACCTTCAGATTGGGATATTTTGGATTTCCTAATGAATGTGATCAGGAACCTATCAAGTCAGAGAGTAGGTTTTTATCTTACGTCCCTCGAAACAATCATTAAGACTGAAGAAGGTAACCAAAGACAAGTCAGTCTACTTAAAAACTATAGGCAGGTATGTTTTAAGAACTTTTTGATTAAATAGACAAACAATTGGTGTGGTAGGAGCTTTTAACGTTTCTGTCATTCAAGCTTTTAACGCGAGCCACAAAGTTAGTGTTGGGGCTCAGGTGAATTTCAACTTTGTCTGACGTTCAAGATTTAAACTCGACCTGACGGGAAAAGTCGGGCAAATCAGGGATAGCCAGTTGTAAACTTTAAAAATATTAATTTCCAAATTTTAATTCGACCGGATCGTGAACGTTACCTAAAGTGGAAGGACTGTACTCGGTTAATATGGAGATTCTCACAAGATTGAGAACATCAGCAATGGGAGTATCTCTGTGAGACGTAAGCGGACTATTTCACAGGAAAGCAAATACAATGAACATGTGACTTCCTCAATGCCGAAAAAGGTAAGGTTACAAAGCGCTCAGATTCAGTATGCATTTTGTGAAATTGTTTTTGACCTTTTTCACGAACTCAAAGCGAAACAAGAAAGATTACGATATACGCGATACTGATGGAAGTATGTCAGATGATGAGCTACCACCTGTGTCGTAGACGAAGTTACAGCTAAAATGCTTTCCGAGATTGATAAAGGAATCGCACGGTACAGTGTTATATTCCTTCCCGAATGTCACAAAAATGACATTTTGCGGAGTGAATTTAGTGATTATGAATGGAGGAAATTTAAAGATGCCTTTTGTAAGGTTAGAGAATATCTCATTTGATATTTGTGTATACAAGATATTGCATTATTACTTTAGAAAGATGAAGAAATTAACGCCCTATCAATGACAAAGGTGAAGAAACACTTGAAGCTAGTATTCATGCGACCCATCGTTGGGCGGACGAAACTGATGAAGATACCGTCAAGCAAATTATGGATCTGACCAACCTTCACAACCTGAATTACTTGCTAGAATCTCTAATCAGCTTGCACATTCATGACCGTGATCGCAACCGTGATCATGACCGTGAAAGAGATCAGGACATTCTTGATTGTAAACGAGACCGTGAAAGAGATCGGGACATTCATGACTATGAACGAGACTGTAAAGATCGGGACATTCGTGATTAAAGATGGTCCCCATAATTATTTTCAAATTTCAATTAAGTTGCAACTCAATTACGCCATTTTTTTTTAATTGCGGTGACCATCTATATTCGTGATTTTGTTGATGTGATCAATAAGTATAAAACAAAAGAACTCATAACTTTTTTAAGAAGGGCAAAAGATTTACAAATAAACGAAGCTCATTTTAAAATTCTACGCAAAGAGGAAATTAATGGTCAATCTTTTTTCAAGCTAACTGAACAAAAGCTTGAACGTTACGGATGTTGGAAGGCCCGGCAACAGTTCTCGCAGACTTTGCTGAGGAGATCGAAAATTCCTCATATGACATTTATTAAAGTATAATATTGATATAGAAAGCATTCACAGGGTAAGTTAACATTAGTAAACAATCGGGATGAGATAGTTTCATATAATTCTAGCAAGGCTAACCTGTATTTTTTATAGAGCACACATTACAAAAAATCAAGTGGTGCAATATCATTTGATTTCTTGTCTCCTTTGTTTCTTTTGAAAATCTCTCACACTGTATATGTATTCCTTGATGAAACTAAATGTATTGAAAAATGTTGTGATCACAAAATAAAAAATAAAACGTCATTTAAAGGAAAACTTAAGCTATTACAAAATCAATATCATTTACAATCAGTTTTGAAATGTTCGATGCATAAAAATGTAAAAAAATTTAGCTTGATCTATCTTTTTTATGCCTTCAAAATGTCTAAAGATCTTTCTCACCCTTTCCTTCCTTTCCCTAATATTACCCTCCGTGATTTTATGATTTTATCCTGATCGGAAATATGATCCCCGATATTAGAATATCATTATTTGTTCAAAGCACTTCCTTAACAGTTAATAGATTATTATCCTCAGCTTTGACAATCCCATCATTTAAATCACGAAAATTAACTGAATTTATGTTGTTGTATGCGATGATATTTGATGTAAAAAAATAATAAACCTGCCTTTTTTTTATATATATTCGAGATAAATAATAAGTTATCAGGTATATAATTATGACTACTGTTTTATTCTGAAATCTTTGATTAAGGAATACATAATGTTATCGCTTGAAAGACAATTCAAAAATAATTAATGATTCAAAATTTGATGCATTCACTGTAAAGTTTGACAAAATTAATACCAGCTTCACTAAAAAGCGCAGAAAATTGTATCAAAAATAACTTAATTCAGACTTGCATTTTTTACCTAGTATTTATTTTATTAAAATAATGTGAAATTTCATGAAAAAAAAATAAAAAGCTTTTTAATATATCTAAAATTATTGTTATTTGATAGAATTTCTTCTACAAACTTTTTCTATGCTTTGAAACAGTAATGTTCTTTTTTGATGTCCCAAAGATTTGCTATTCTAGTTATATATCCCAATCTGTTTCATACTATATCCTAAATGTTTTATATATATCCTATTAGTATCCTATTAATATCCTATCAATATCCCATGATAACTGCTTTGAGAACTTACATCAAAAGTGATCATTTTTTGATGTGAACAACATAGTATTTGCTAGTTGATTTATCATTTAGAACATGTAAGAGATTTGCTATTAAAATCAAGTTACAAATATAATAAATCATCTTCTATATTTTGAGAGTTGAAAGTATGTTAAACTATAAATATAATAACAAAGTAGTAAATAGCAGAAATAAATAACAGGAATTTAGGAATTTACAATTTTTGATACACATTGTTAATCCATTTTGACAATTAATATTTCTAGAATTTTATATTCAGTTTGGTAATTAGAAACAAAAAAGATCACATCAAGATATTATCTGTAGCATTTTTTATAGATTCATTATATTCCTTCAAAAAATATTCAACTTTATCTATCCTAATCTTTCTCACAAAATTCAAAATCATTATAATCAATAAAATCGATAATTGTAACAGTGTTATCATAAACGATATTTTTGGAAATGATATTTTTGAATACTCTCTGATATCTAATAATGTAAACAAAAGTGAGAAAGAACACAATCTAAACAGAAAAACTGAAATAAACCTATCAAGTAATTTACTTTTTTTCTTGTTCCAAAATAAAATGAAGACAAAAATCTTATATTTCTCAATAAAAATTTAAGTTTTCGATCTTTAGCCTAGTTAAAAAATTTGCTTAATAAAATTATATTATTAAAGTAGATAAAGCCATAATTAGAAGGAAAAATAATTATACACTAGCAAATATACAAATTTTAAAAAAGAATAATATTATTAAATTATTTATTGTACTTAACTTAATCCTATATTTTTGCGTATATGAGTAAATAGAATAAGTGTTTCTTTTAGAAGCAATTTTTCTAATTCTACTAAGGTTAAGGGTTGAATATCTTTGCATATTATTATAGATTATTCAGTTTTACTGCAATAATCTCTCAGTCTATACCTAAAAAAGGCTGAAAGAAAAAAGTTATAAATATATTTTTAAAATAAAGGATTTATGAGTCACATATTTTACAAACTGGAATGGATAAAGAAGTACGCTCACAAAAGTTTTAGAAAAGTGATATATTCCAATAAATAAAGAATATATAAAGAGGCATCCTCACAAAAGATTTGGAAAAGTGACGTATTCCAATAATAAAGAATAGATAAAGAGGCAAACTTGCAAAAGCTTTGAGAGAGTACGCATTTCAGATTTGATAAAATAGATAAAAAAGCATATTCTCACAAAAAAAGAAAACTATATATCATAAATAAGCATTTACTTACTATTAGTCATTCCTAAAGTCAAAAAATCTGTACAAGAAAAAATAATATCATAAAAAATGGCAAAACTAGACACCTTAGTATAATAACTACGTGACAATTTATGTTATCAATTATTTAGTTTGAGTTTTTAAGTTTAAAGATGAACAGGATAGATATTAATTAGAGTGATTAAGCATATAGGCTGATTTAAGTCTAATCACATAGTAAATTTGGGTGATTAAATCAGGTGTAATGTGATGTTACAGTGCAGCTCATAATAAACATCGTGATATTATTTTGTGAAAGCTAATCTAATTTATTAATATCAGTTGTAATTGCAAGTTATAAATCAGTTTCAAATCAGTTTTTCATTGAATCAATAAGAGTCAAAGACTATTATTACAAAAGTATTTTCGATATATGGGGGCTGATCTAAGAAAATCAAAGTCTGAAACTAATAATTTATTTAAAATAAAAGACAATAAATATTTTGTCTTAAAAATTGAGAAATAAAAATTTGTACTAATTTTAGTTCTGTCGATCTTAATCACATGATACAAATTTAAGAACAATAAATTTACATGCAAGTTTTGATCTATGAAAATGACCTTCTGAAGCTTAGTTATACAGAAATTAAATCATTTAGTTACACATGTAATAATTCTATTGCTAAAAAATAAATATTATTTATAAATAACTAAATAAATTTTAATAGGCGGTTATTAAATATTACATTGCATAATTAATGTCAATATGTTAAATAATTTGGTTAAACTAAAATAAGATAAAAGGTGACATAATATTTAATTTGACAATCATGTGAATATCCATTATGATTGCATTTTTAGAAAAAGATATTTGTTATACAAGATGCTGTTCTGTAAAAATTATTTATAATTTCGTAAAAATAAGAAATAATATTTTAAATTATAGAATAAAAGAAGAGTTTGTATCAGAACATTCAAAATGTATTTATTGTCTGTAAATTCAGCGTTATTCTAAAAAAAAAAGTATCAATCTGCAATGCAAGTTAAACTTTAATTAGTGTAACAATAAAAAACTTTTTTTTTTTTTTTTTTAAAAAAATACAATAGCGTTCAAAATTTTTTTTTTTCAAAAAAAGTCAACCTGTATTTTTCATTTTTTTTAAAAAAAATAAATCAACATGTAATTTTCACTTTTAAAAATAATAAATCTTTTGTTTTTAAAAAATAAGTCAACTTGTCTCTTTAATTTTTTTAAAAATAAGCCAACCTATCTTTTTCATTTTTTATAAAAATAAGCCAACCTGTCTCTTTCATTTTTAAAAAATAAGCTAACCTACCATAGAGTACTGACTAAACTACCCTGGGTTTTTTACAAATCCACCCTAATTTTGTAAAATATCCAGGTAGTTTAATTAGGGATATTTTGATAGGAGAGGGGTTTTTTAATCAGAATATATGTAATATGTAGATCAATATATATAATATACTGTATATTATAAGTACCATTAAATTTTTCACATATTTTTTATCGCGTTTCACTTGTATCGTGTTTCACAATTTTTTTTTTTAAAAAAATGGTCGTTAAAGAAAACTAAAAGTCTAAACGTTTTAGAGTTACTTTAAAAAAAAGATGATAGTGATATGTATGTGAGAAGTTAATAGTTTTGCATTATTTGCAATATTCAAATAGTGTTCATGCAATGGCAAAACATTTTGGTTTGGAATCAAGCCAAGTTCGTGATTGAAGAAAAAAAAGATTAACTAAAGTCTTTGGCACCTCATTTATTAAAATTACATGCTGGCAGACAACCTTTTTTTCTAGAATTAGAACAAGAATTAGCAAAATAGATCACTAGTTATTGTGTACAAAGTTTACCAGTCACTAGAAACATGGCAACAAAAAAAGCAAAGAGCTTTCACAAACTGAAATATATCAAGAAAAGTATCCTACAATTTCTTCATTCAAATTTTCACAAAAATGGATGGATTGCTTTATGGTCCGTCATAATTTTTCAAATAGGCGAAGAATAACAGTATCTCAACATTTACCAGAGGATTTGCTTGAAAAACAACAGAATTTCTTAAGTTTTATTCTTTATAAAAGAATACAACATGATTATCCACTTTAATGTATTGCAAATATGGATGAAACTCCTGTTACTTTTGACTTACCTAATTCTTATACTTTAGAAAAGCGTAATTTTAATACTATTAGTATTAAAACTACAGAATATGAAAGAAGTATATTTATAGTTATGTTAGGTTATATGGCTGATGGGTCAAAACTACCTCCTGTTATTATTTTTAAATTGAAAAATAAACCTTAAGAAGATTTTCCTAATGATATATTTATTAGAACTAATGCAAAAGGATGGGTCAATGAAGAAGAAATGATCTGGTGGATTAATAATATTTGGTCTAAAAGAACTCCTGATCAATTATTAAATCCTAGATCTCTTCTTATTTTAGATTTTTTTCGTGATCATTTGGTTGATTCTGTTAAACAAAAATTGGATGAAATTCATACTAATATTGCAATAATTCCTGGTGGATTAATATCTAGATTGCAACCTCTTGATGTAGCAGTTAATAAAAGCTTTAAATCTAATGTAAGTATCAGTTATTAATTTACTGTTATATTTATTACAATATGAATTAAAAAAATTAAAATTTTCTTTTTTTTTAATATATTAGTTCATAAACTTTATAATGATTGGATGACAAATAAAGTTCATGATCTAACTCCAGTTGGGCATATCAAAAAACCATCATATTCTTTGGTATCTTCATGGGTAAAAGATACATAGGAGAAGGTTGATTCAAATTTGATTCGTAAATCATTTAAATGTTGTAGAATTTCAGTTAAAACTGATAGTTTAGAAGATGATATAATTTTTGATTATGATGATCTTATGGTGAATGAAGATAAAGAAAATGAGTTATCAGATGAAAATGATGAAGAAAATAATAATAATGACAAAATTGAGTATAATAATTAGAATAATCTTTAATTTCACTTAATTTCGTTTATTTTTATAAAATTATAATTTTAAATAAAGATAATTTGCTTTTGACTTGTTTGATATATATTTTTATTGATAATTTATTAAATTTGGCTAAAAAAAAAAATCACCCATGTGTACTACCCGGGATTTTTACAAAATTTCAGCTCAAAACCTTGGAGGGTAGTTTACACAGGGGTAGTATAGTCAGTGCTCTATGGTATTTCTTTCGTTTTTAAAAAAAATAAGCTAACCTGTTTCATTTTTAAAAAAAATAAGCCAAAACTTTTATTTTTAAATAAAAAATAAGCCAACCTGTCTCTTTCATTTTTAACGAAAAATTAACTGCCTTTTTTATTTTAAAATAAAAAACCACATCAGACAACCCATATTTTCTTTTTTTTCTTAAAATAATAAACAACCTGTTCTTTCTTTTTCTTAAAATAAACTGCTTCTTTTTCTTCTTAAAATTAATACAAAAACTACTTTTATTTTTTTCTTTTATATAAAAGACAACCTGTATTTTCTTTTTTTTTCATAGAATATTAATAACAACCCGCCTTCCTTTTTTTAATCTACCTCTTAAAAAAAATAAAACCACTTCAAATAATTTAAATGGATAATAACAACAAATATAATTTATCTGAATTAGGTTTAGATGATTACAAAGAGAATGAATTAGTTCTTGAAACTGTACATGACTTAGTATTATTTTTCAAACAATCTAGCTGCACTTGTCACCATACTTCAAAGAATAAAGAAATTATAAATTGTTATGAAAAAGTAGGATTTAGACGTTTTTTTGAATGACACATTTAATTAAAAGCTTTAGATAAACATGAACTTGAACTTCATATAAAATCTCAATTAATGGCATTCAAAATTAGTAATGAAAAAAATAATAAAACAACTCAAAAACATAGTTATAGGTATAATTATAATGTATCTTTATCTCTTTGTAAAACAGTTTATATAAAAATGTGTGGTATTAGTGATTATAAACTTTCTATATTGCAAAATAATTTACATGCAAATGGGTTGATAGAAAGAATGCATAGCAATACTGGTCATGCATCTAAACGTAAAACACAAATTTATCTTGAACCAAGTATTATATTTTCAATAAACTAATTTTTAATACAATATGGAAATATTTATGGATTGCCGTCTCCTATGAGACATCGAAATGATTCTAGTGTATTTATTTATCTTTTAACTGAAAAAACATATATGTCAATTTATGAAGAATTTAAAGAATATTTTTATATAAAACATAATGAGTCAGATAAAGTTGTATTATATAGTACATTTAAAAGAATTTGGCAAGAAACAATACTAAATTTAAAATTTCAATCTCATGCAAGTGATTTATGTGAAACATGCGAAAGTTTTAAAGTTCAAATACAAATTACAAAAAATAATGTTGAGGAATTTGAAAATATTAAAATTCAATTTGAAGAACATAAATTAACAGCAGAACAAGAAAGACA
>CAJVPQ010001107.1:0-20310 GCA_910591825.1 Funneliformis caledonium
AGTACAAATTTTTAATTACTAAATTCAGTATAGTAAGGGTTTTTTTATATTTAAAAATCTGTCTGACACTGAAAATCCGTTGTGTTATAAAATTCGTTATATAAAAATTCATTGTAAAAAGAGTTGACTGTAATAACAAATATATCATAGCAAGATATATAATTAAATATAAAATAAATTCAATTAAAGCAATTTTAGACTCTGAAGTTGCTGCTTGTATCATTTCTATTTCTCTTGTAGAAAAATTAAAATTAAAATCTCATAAATCTTCTGATATTATAGTTATTATTACAAATAGTCAACGAAAAAGATCTTTAGGAATAATTACTAATACTCTATTAATTATTCAAGGCACTCAATTTATAGTTAATCTTTAACTTATTGAATCGTTTAAGATACTTTATTATTAGGAATTAACTGGTTTAAGATTTTTGATGCTAGAATATTCTTTAATCAAGATAAAATTAGATTAAGAATTAATAATCAACTTATTGAATTACCTATAAAATATATAAAAAAATGTCAACCTTTCTTTAGAATTTTATCTATCTTAATAAATAATGAAAATTCAGAAGAATACAAAAATAAACTTTTAAGAGAAACTGATTTTTATAATATCAAATAGAAGATAATGATATTCTTCTAATTATAATTAAAAAATTGATTCTAATTAGAGTTTCAGATAAGTTAAGTTAACTCACGAGTCAGATAAGCTGAGTCAAGTTTAAATCAAGTTAAGTTTATGTTTTTTTGACTCAATAATTTGCGAGTTAAGCCAAATTTAAGTCAAGTTAAATATTTAACATGACTCGATTTAAACTTGACTTGATTTGAGTTAACTCGAGTTAACTTAAAATAGTATTATTTTTAGGGATGTTAAAATCCAGTCTGGTTCTAGTCTGGTCCCGAAACTCCCAGTCCATAGAACTTGGGTCCTAGAGCTGGATTTTAGAACCAGGTTTCAAAACTGCAGTTTTAGGACTGCAGTCTTATAGAAAAATAATCATTTAAGAAGAATGATAAGAAATTGTTTGACTTGAATGATAAAAAAAATCATTCAAGAAGAATAATAAAAAATCATTTGACTTGAATGATAAAAAAAATCAAATCATTTAAGAAGAACAATAAGAAATCGTTCGACTTGAATGATAAAAAAAATCAAATCATTCAAGAAGAACAATGAGAAATTGTTCAACTTAAACGATAAAAAAAATCATTCAAGAAAAACGATAAGAAATCGTTCAACTTAAATGATAAAAAAAATCAAATCATTCAAGAAGAACGATGATAAATCATTTGACTTAAATGATAAAATAATTGTTTAAGAAGAATGATGATGAATCGTTCGACTTGAACGATAAAAAAATCATTTAAGAAGAATGATGAGAAATCGTTCAACTTGAATGATAAAAAAATTATTCAAGAAGAATAATGACCTGAATCATTCAATTTGAACGATAAAAAATTATTCAAGAAGAACGATGACCTAAATCATTTAACTTGAATGATAAAAAAATCATTCAAGAAGAACAATGACCTGAATTATTTGACTTGAATGATAAAAAATTATTCAAAAAGAATAATGATGAATCATTCGACTTGAATAATAAAAAAAATCATTCAAGAAGAATGATGATGAATTGTTCGATTGAATGATAAAAAAATTGTTCAAGAAGAACGATAATGAATTGTTTGACTTGAACGATAAAAAAAATCATTCAAGAAAAACAATGACCTGAATCATTCAACTTAAATGATAAAAAAATCATTCAAGAAGAATGATGACCTGAATACAGTCAACTCTTGTTATATCGAACTCTATGTCTTAGATCTCAACTTCACTATAAGGCTATAGTGAAGATTTTAAGAGATTTGATTGGCCAATTCGCTATAACAAGAGTATTTTTATTATATTTGTTCAAAAAATTCGTTATATCAAGAGTTCGCTATATCAAGAGTTGACTGTAGTTTGATTTGAACAATAAAAAAAATCATTCAAGAAGAATAATGATGAATCATTCAACTTGAATGATAAAAAAATCATTTAAGAAGAATGATGATAAATCGTTCAACTTAAATAATAAAAAAATCATTCAAAAAGAACGATAACCTGAATTGTTCAACTTAAATGATAAAAAAAATTATTCAAAAAGAACAATGACAAATTGTTAGACTTGAATAATAAAAAATTGTTTAAGAAGAAAAATAATGAATCATTCACTCCCCTCTCTTCTTGATCTTTTCATTTTTTTTTTATTATTTTTTTTAATTTTTTTTTTTGATTTCATTCTTTAATTTTAAATTTTTTTTTATTTTTTATTTTTTTTTGATTCTAATTTTTTTCAATATCATTTTTTAATTTTAAATTTTTTTTTTCTCTTTTCGATATTTTTGTTTTTTAAATAAATTTTTTTTCAATATTGTTTTTTTAATTTTTAATTTCCAATTTTTTCAGTTTTATTTTTATTTTTTTTTTTTCCCTTCCCTTTTTTTCTTGATCTTTTTTTTATTATTTTTTTAAGATATCATTTTAATTTTTAATTTTTATTTTTTTATCTTTTTTTGTTTTTTTTTGTTGGTTTTCTTTTTCTTTATTTGCATCATGTTCTTTATTTTTTTTATATATTTTAATTTTTTTAATATTATTTTTTAGTTTTTATTCTCTTCTATTTATTTTTTTTTGTATTTATTTTTTTTTAATATTTTTTTTTTTGAATTTGTTTTTTAACTTTATCACTTCATAAATTTCAGATTTTTTTTTTTTGTATTTTTTTTATTTTTATTTTATTTCTTTTTTAATTTTATTTTTATTTCTTTTTTATTTAATATTTTTTTTTATCTTATTCGTTCTTTTTCTATTTTTCATTTTCTTCTCACTGTTCTTTTCATTTTTTATTAATTTTTTTTATTATTATTATTATTTTAATTTTTTCGATTCTTGATATTAATTTTTTATTTATTTATTTTTTCTTTTCCTTTTCTATCCTCCCAATCTTTTTCATTTTCATTTTATTTTTTTTTACTTCTTTTTTATTATTTATTATTTTTTATTTTTTATTTTTTTATTTTTTTTTATTAATTTAGAAGTAGCTCTTTAATATAAATGTACTTTAGAAATATTTTTTGAGAATTTTTTTTTTTATATTTAAATGTTTATAAAAATTTAAAATTAACTTATAACTTAATTTAAACTTGACTTGATTTGAATAAATTCAAGTTAAAATCAAATCAAGTTAAAATCGAGTTGAGTCAAATTGAGTCAAGTTTAAAATTTATATAACTCAAATCAAATCAAATTGAAAGATTTTATAAAATAAATTTGACTCAACTCAACTTGAAAAAAAAGAATCGAATAGAGTTAATCTTTAAACTCGATTTGACTCAACTTATTCAGAACTCTAATTCTAATTGTTCTATTAAAAAAGATGAATTAAAATAAATTGAATACTCTTATAATTTATATGATAATATCTTAATATTCAAGAATTATATTTAGCTGATGAAGAAATTTCTTTAAATTCTAAATAAAAACATATTATTTCATTATTACCTAAAGAAGTAATCTTTACTAGTAGAACTGATATTAGACAAACTTTATATATTAATTTCTAAATACCTTTATAACCTAATATCATATTGATTAAATGTTATTAGAAAAAATTTCTTGAAAAAGAAATCAAAAATATATTAAAAAAAGATATTATATAATCCTTTAAAAATCTATAGACCTCTCCTATCATATTGTTTTAAAAAAAACTAAAGATTTGAGAATTTACATCAACTATTATTCTCTAAATAATGTGACTATTACTAATAGTTATCCTATTTCTTATATATAAGATTAATTAAAAAGTTTTTGAACTGCTAAGTATTTTACAGCCTTAGACCTTGCTAGTGAATATTGGCAGTCAAAATAGACCTAAAAGATAGACAGAAAATTGCATTAAATATCCCTTCTGAATTATATAAATTTATAGTCATACTCTTTGGTTTGAAAAATACATCAGTCACTTTTCAATGTCTAATGAATAGAGTATTACATCAACTTATTAGAAGCTTTTATATAATATATTTAAATAATATTATAATCTATTCTACTATATTTCAAGATCATTATAAATACTTATAACTAATAATTGAAAGATTATAAAAAGCAAATTTTAAAATCAAATTAGAAAAATATTCTTTTGCTTTACACAAATTAGAATATTTAAGACATATTGTAAAAGCAATAGTATTAAATCATATTCTACATTACAAACTATGAAAAATCTACCTATATCTAAAATACAAAAAAAAGTTAGAATGACTTTAAGATTATTTTCTTATTATAATATTTTATTCAAAAACTTTGTAAAAATTGCAGGATCTTTATATAATTTAATTAAAAAGAATAAAGTCAGCATTAGAATTTATTTAATGCTTTAAAATAAAAGTTAATAGAAGCCCTTATCTTAGTCTAACTTGATCTTAGAAAAGTTTTTATATTTTAAATAAATTAGGCATTATTCTTACTCAAAAAGATGATCAAGATACTAAACATCTAATTATCTTTGCCAGTTAAAAGTTATCTGACTTAGAATTAAGTATACTATCACAGAAAAAGAATATTTAGTTATAAGATAGACAATTGAATACTTTGATCATTATTTATATTATAAACTATTTGAAGTAATTACTGATCATTCTACTTTTAGATGGTTATTAACTATTAAACATCTTAAAGAACGTATAACAAGATGGGCCTTATTCTTACAAAGATATGATTTTACAATTAAATATAGAATAGGAGATAAATACTAAAATGCTGATGTCTTTTTTAGATTAGTATCTATTCATATGATTGAAACTTATAATTCAGATGAAGATATGAATAATAACTCAAATAGATTCAAATATATTTTTCAGCACTTAATGTATTAGAATATTAAACTAAATAGTAATAGAATAGATTAGCTAATAATTACAAATATAAAAAAATACCTACTCATATAATGAAATTGACCACTATTCTCATTAGTATTACAAAAATTATTTTTACTATGCAAATCCTATAGTAATTATATTTTTACTCTAAATGAAAATACTTTATGTGAATGTAATAAAAATTATCAAGAATTTTCTAATTATGTCAATAAAGAAAGTTATTTACTCTCAGAATCAAATAGAGAAAATATATACCAACATTCATATAGCGATATAATTCTAAATCAAACTATAGTTTAGAAAAAATAAATCTATTATTGATAAAAAAGGATATAATTAAAAATAGAATATACATGATATTTATTTATAAAGTGCTAAATTTAAATAAGTCACTTTCAAATAAATGAGAAATAATGCTCTAGTCAAAACTAGGCAAAATTATTCTGTTAATTATACTCTTTATAAAAAGATCATTATAACTGAATTAGAATACAATTGTATAATTAAATATGTATTAAAACAAATCTATTCTAAAATGAAACCTAAAGCTTTGTTAACAAAGTATTTTGAGAAATATCAGAAGCAGTATAATAACAGAATAATATCTATCAAATAGTATATCTTTCTCAAAATGCTGATAAATAGACATAAAAAGAATTAGACAAATTGTTTGATAATTATGAATCACTCTTACTAATCGAATTGTAATCCTAACTTAGATTTCTAATTATATTTTATCATAATATATATTTTTTTCATATTCTAGTTATATTATTAAAAAAAGATAACATCTAGTTGAATAGTATCTAGTGAGTGAAAATCTTATATATTTTATTATTATAATTGAGTGAAAGCATAAATGTAAATAGTGTAATTTATAGCTTAATTATTCAACATAAACGTATAATAATATTTTGATATTCAATAATATTTAACCCATAACAAATATCTTGATTATATTCAAACCAATAAGAAAAAGAAAAGATTTATCAATATGATGAAATTTTTTACAGTCAAAAACTCAAAATTATATTATTTTAATAAAAAAAGACCTAAATAATTATTACAAATTCTTAAATAATATGAATTGAAACTGTTCTTTATATAATACATAATGACCTAATATCTAGACATTACAAATGAAAAATTATGTTTAACAAAATTAAAACATGATATTACTAGTTCTAAATGTATAAAGATATTAAAAAATATATCAAAATATGTGATTCTTACTAACAAAAAAGAGAACTAAGCAAAAATAACAAATTATATCCTATATTACTTTATAATTCTTTTTATCAAATAGAAATTAATTTTATTGGATCTTTACCTATAACTTTTCAAAAAAATTAATATATTATTATAACCATTAACATATTCACAAAATAGTTAGAAGCAAGAGCTATTACTAAAACTACTACTAGTCAAGCTGCTCTTTTCATTTATAAAAATATTATTTATAGATATAGATGTCTTATGAAGATTTTATTAGATTGAGACACTTATTTTAATAACATTATGATAAAAGAATTAATAGATAAATTTAGAATTAAGCATTATAACTCTACATCTTATCACCTGTAAACTAATGGATAAGTTGAAAGGTTTAATAAAACCTTAAAAAAATCTTTAGTAAAAATTATAGAAGAATAAATTAAATAAGATATATATATAATTTTTATATTATTTGCATATTGAACTGCTTAATAATTAACTACCAAAATGATATCTTTTCTATTTACATATAGATAAAAGTAAAACTACTTCTTGATAATTATGCTGATTAAGAAAAACAAAAATTTGATTGATAGAATTTGACAAATTATAGAAAATTATTAGATATTAAAGAAAAGGCAAAACAAACAATGATTGCTATAAAGAATAAATAAAAGTCAGCACATGATAAACATTTAGCTAAGCTAATATTATTTAATATAGAACAAAAAGTTATATATTATCATATTACATAAATCAATTAATTCTTTGAAAAACTAGAACCAAAATAAAAAGAACCTTATCAAATTTATAAGATTTTAATAAATGAATTTTATCACTTAAGAAAAATAGATAAATGATTCTTTGCTAAACTGGTTAATAGTAATATATTAAAATTATATTATAATTAATAGTCATGAGAACTAATAGTAGTAATTATATAAGCAAAAATCTTTTAACAATTATAAATAAATCTCAAATTCTTTTCAATGATCTCATTTATTATTATATTTGAATATAATAAATTTTATAACAAAATAAATAACTCTCAAACAAAAGCTCAAAAATTGCAACAGCAATTTTAATGTTATAAGAATTTGAAGAATAAATTAGAAATGTTAATAAATATGTATTTCATTAGAGAACTTCTAAACTCGTTAGAAATGTGAATTATAAATAAGTAAAATTAGTTTTAAGCCTATATTAGTATAAAATATCAAACAAGACTTTTATTTTATTTTCAGAAATTGAAATAACTCTGTTTAGAACTAAAATATTAATGATTATATAAATAAAACATCTTATGAAAGTTGAAATCCAGAACCTGATTTTGAGAATGAAATTATTTCTCATTATGATATTTGAAATTTAAGTAAAAGAAGGATTGTAAGTAATTGATTAATAATAATGAAGTCTAAGAATATTTAATGTTATACTTATTTTTAATATTTTACTTTTATTATTTTTTTTTATTATATTTTATATTTTTATTATTTTACATATTTTTAGTATATTTATTTTACTTATATTTTATTTATTAAAATAGTTAATTTATAGTATAGTAATTAGTTAATTATAATAAAAGAAATTTTGTATAAATAGATAAACATTTTGCTTATGTTATAAATTAACTCTTTAAACTCTTTTGTGAATATGAGTTTAAATATTAATAAAGAAATCAATTAAAATTTATATTTTTCTACCTTTTTGTATCTTTATATAGTCTAATATAATCTCTACACATTATTTATAATTGAGTTCATTATCTGAATTTTTTAATTAAATTATTTGTAACTTTATTTTTTAAGTCTTCATACTTGATAGTTTTGTTTAAGTTTAATGTGTAGATTTAATAAAATAAGAGTTAGACAGATTCTAATGTTTTAATCACAGTAAGCTATAATTAGTAATCTTAAGTAGAGACATAAAAACATGATCAACCTGAGTTAAAAAATTCCACAGTGATAACACATTTATAAATAATTGAAAATCAATAACTAAAGAATAATATTAAAAATTAATATTATTATATAATTTAACAAAAAATATGTTATTGATTAATATAAATAACTGATACATTTAAAAAGTTTTCAAAATCATCTGTAACAACTGATTTTATCATAAAAGAAATGAAAAATACTTTTATTATTAATATGAATTAAATTAAAAGTACTTTAATATTAATATACAGCATTCTGAATTAAAATTTACTATTATATCTTATTATAATATATTAGAAATTCAATAGCATTTATTCAAAGGATGTATTGTATGATTATTATATTAACTTAAATTGTATCAAATATTTTAAAATTAAATTCAAGAAAAAAATATTTGTATTATATTTCCCTTCTACTTATTCCTATTTGTCTTTCTCATTTTCACTAGCTATATTTTAATTAAATTTTATATATATTGGTTTGATTGAGCTTTAGTAGAGATGAAAATAAAACTTTGTTTTGAAATAGTGTTTGATGAAGTAGAAGATTCCTGAAGTATTTTTATAGTTGTAATTGTAGGTATAGGTGTAAGTGGTTGATTTTGTTAAAGCTGAAGAAGATGCTATAGTTTTCTCAGCATTTTGTCTATTCTTTATATTGTATTTCTTAAAGCATTTGAAACACTTGTAAAATTTATAAAAATTTGCTTTTATTTAATATATAAAAAAAAGATGATCAACTGATTATCCTGATTATCTAAATTTTTGATAAATTGTATTCCTAATATAATGTCTCTTATTTATACTCTTCATTATTATTTACAGTTAGCCTAAGTTTAGCGATTAGTATCTAGAGTACTTTATAGAGCATTATATAATAATGTTATTAATATTAGAATTAAAATTAAAGTTAAAGTTAGGATTAGATGATTTATTAAAAAATATTAATAATATGTTAATATTAAAATTAAGGTTAATTTTTTGAAAATATTAATAAATTATATTATTTATTATAAATCTATTAAAAATATATTAAAATTTTATATTTTTTCTATTGTGATAGTGATTCTGAAGTATCATTCAGGTAGAATTGTTAGTTAATTTAATATTATTATATTTTATAGAAAAAATAAATAATAATAGTAATAAATAAGTTTTTAAAATAAATGTTTATTAGAAAATTAAAAATGTTATCTAAATATTTTGATATATAAAAGATATAGAATACTTTCAAAAATTTTTTTTTGTTGATTTATTAGAAGATAAAATTAATATTAATTTATCATTAAAAAGATAAAATTTTGATTTTAATTTTAATATTTGTGCTTTAAAAATTAAACTAATATGCTTTTATTTTAATTAGTATTATTACATTTTATTATGAATAGGTCTTATGAGAAAATTTAAAATTAATCAAAAAGAGCAAAAATAAATAGTGGAAAATATTAAATATTATGTTTTTACTGTTATAATTAATTTTTTAATTAAAATTAATACTAGAAATTTTTAAAGATGATATATAATAGTTTTAATAATTTTAAATTAAATAACAAATACTTTATAGTTATTTAAAAAACAATAGTATTATATTTTCTTAATAAAATAGAAATTTCTAAAACTTTTAATAAAATAAAATAAAAATGGATTTATATTACTTTTATTATATAAAAAATTATTTTAAAATTTTGTAAATCTAGCATTTATATAATAAAATTTTTGAAAAAAAAATACAAAAAAATTTTTTATTTATAAATCATATATATAAAAAATTGTTTTTGCATTTTATCATACATATGCTTTGTAATATTAAATAAATAGAATATAAATTATTAATATTTAAAAATATTATGCAATCTGTAATATTTTTTAATTAACTTATAATTAGATCAGTAATTAATAACATTTTGTTATTTATTATATAAATAAAATATTTTTATTAATTGTTTAATTTATATATTATAATTTATAAATTTAAATTCAAAAAGATTTTTATTATGTAATATTTTTATTAATGAAAAAATAAGTTATTAATATTAAAAAATTGGATAGAAATATAAAATATTATTATATAATTATTAAGTCGTTTGGAGTTTATATAAACTCCAAATGACTTAGATTAGACTATTATAGTATTATTTGTATTTGCGTCATCATTCGAGTGACGATTGGTTCACAAGTTCATCGTCATATTTAGGTACCCATGATCTATAAAAAATATGACGATGAATTTGTATTCACATCGTTACACTTAGATACCTCACGATCTATAAAAAATATGATGATAATTTTATATTCATGTCGTCACACTTAGGTACCCATGATCTATAAAAAATATAATGACGAATTTATGTTCATGTCATCACATTTGAATACCCACGACCTATAAAAAATATGATGACAATTTTATGTTCACGTTGTCACATGCGATATAATATATGCCAGCTTAGTAGTTGTGGCCGGTTAGTTCACATAGGCAAAAAAATATATATCTGATGATGCAACCAATTATATATCGTCATTGTAAGAACTAATGCTATCAGGTATGCTATCAAACATGTATGCGCAATTACTATCAATACATATATCGTAAATGTTATCGAAGAATACCATCAATATACATTGCATAATTGCTATCAGGAATGCTATCTAATTGCTATTGTGTATGTTATATACACGCTATCTGGTTATGCTATATACACGAATCTGGTTATGCTGTCGAGTCATGTTATCAGGAATATGTTATCAAATATGTATACGAAATATATTGTGCAAATGCTATCAGTAATGCTATCATGTATATGCTATCGAGTACATTACATAAATGCTATCAAATATATGTCGTGTAATTGCTATCGAGTATGCTAAACATATGCTATCAAATATGTGTTGTGTAATTACTATTGAGTATGTTATATTTCTGCTATCGGGTATACTATACCTATGCTATCAAATATATATCGCGTAATTGCTATTGAGTATGCTATATACATATTAGTGGGTATGCTATCTATCACTGAAAAATATTTGGTGACAGCTTTAGTAACAACTTTGGTGACAGGTTTATTATTAAATTTCAGTTTCAAATAAGAACATATCCAGAAGCATATCACTAAAATAGGTAGCCTTCTCCCATAATTATTATATATATTACTGAAGTTAGCTATCATGATCACATACATAAAAATATATACAGAAACACATCGTCAAAAGAGTAGCCTTCTGCCATTTTTCTTATAATATATTACTGCACTTGGCTACCCCAATCACATATCACAAAATATATTATCGAAAACATATACCCAAACACCATCTCGAAAACATATCATTGAAAAGGTAGCCTTCTGCCATTTTTCTTATAATATATTACCGCACTTGGCTACTCTAAAAACATGACATCACAAAAGGGTAGTCTTCTGCCATTTTTATTATAGCCGAAGTTAGTGTCTCTGACATATATTACTGCAGATTATTATACTTGGACCCAAAATTATTCATCTATTGAGTTCATGTTTTTTATTGTGTATTCAAATAAAAACAATGTACTTTTTTGATACTACTGCGTACCAGGCATGAAAAAATTAATTTAAACTTTTCCAAACTATATTGTAATAATATAATCGAATAAAGATTGATACATACCAATAAAAAAATCAAATACGAAAAATGAGTAAACAAAGCGCACAACTCGAGCGGTACGGGAGCGGAAAAACTTTACCTAAAATTCTAACTCGTAATGGGTTAACGGCTATACTTCAACAAAGCTTATCCAATAACCAGCCTATATACTTCATGTCTAATGATGTGAATGACGCTACTGAGTACGTAAAAAATGTATCTACATATATTCTACGTATTTACGGTATTTTGATTAATAGGCAAAAGGCTAGGGTAGATATTATAGGTATCAAACCTTTTTTGATATCCTTATACCTGATAATGAACCTTTATCTATATTTAAACCAAGATTAGTAAAAATTATTTCAGGAGCGGAAAAGATTGATAAATCGAAGTTTAGAATGAAAGACATCAACGCGTACCCAATTTGTGGTTACCATACTGAGAAAAAGGCATACATTTATATCACTACGTAGAATCATTATAATAGAACATGAATTTTAAAAGAGGTACGTAAGTATGGCATTGAAACAGCATCAGATGATATTACCAATGTGCATTATTATTGAAAAATAGCTCGTGAAAAGAAGTTACCTCTTTCCGAGTGGACAATATTAAATGATTATCATTGTATTTCTGATACAAATTTACCACATTATTCATATTCATTTTGTGTATCTGTAGATAATTATCGGTCTTTAGAGGATAATAAATCAGATGATCTAATAATTTCCAAAGTTCTCTCATATGACAGAACTCTTGTTTTCGCCTGGGATATAGAAACATATAGTGGACGGAAAATGGGAGATTTACTTGATGCAAGAAATGAAGAGGATCAAGTATTTATGATTTGTATGACAGTTTATTGGAAAGATGATTCCAATCCACTGTTGCAAATATGTTTAGTTGATGTAGAGACAGAACCAGATCCCAGATGGATTACAATAATATGTGAAAATCAGACCAACTTATTGAAGGCATTTGCGTTATGTTGGAAATATTTAGCTCCAGATATACAAATCAGATTTAATGATTCACAGTATGACTGGTCTTTCATTATAGAAAAAGCCAAAAATTTAGGTATCCTTGAATGGATGTTTAATCACATGTCACCCGACTCATCCAACATTAAAAAAATTATAAAATGGAAATATCGAAGAAGTGAGATAAAGATAGATGATGAAAAATTTTATTCGAAGTATTTCAAAATCCCAGGGTGTATACCTATTGATGTTTGTGCTTGTTTCAAAAAGTTATACTTAAAATCAGAAGCAAATTCACTGAAATATTATTTGGAAAAATGTGGATTGGATAGCAAGGCGGATATGCCAATAACTACTATGAACAAAATATATGAAGATGCAATACTTCACTCCTTTGATACATCAGCTAAAAATATGTGTAAAGTTGCAAATTATTGTGTTATAGATACACAGCAATGCCAAGAGCTTATGGTTAAGCATAATGTAATTAATAACTATAGGGAAGTATCATCCATTGCATATGTGTCTTTTTCTGATTCTCATTATTTTGCGGGAGGTATGAAAGTATATAATCTTTTAGGAGCTGAAGCTTGAAGCAGTAATATGTTGTATAGTATGATTGCTTCAGAAAATACAGAATCTGGTAAATATCCAGGAGCTTATGTTATTTCACCGATAAAAGATCTGAAAAACAAACGTCCAGTAACAGGTTTAGATTTTGCCTCCCTATACCTAAGTCTTATAATGATATACAACCTTTCACCAGATAAAATCATACTATCCCATGAAAAAGTAATAAATGTAATTTATAGTGGAAAAAATCCACATGATTAAGTTTCTATTCAATGGTCAAACTATAGAAGCTTGGTCTATTCGCCATAATAATATATCTGAAGAAAAGGGTTTATATGCTAGAGTGTTGGAAAATTTATTTAATAAACAAAAGAAGATGAAAAAAATCCTTAATGGATTAGATGATAAAAGTTTCGAATATAGTTGCTTAGATCAAAACAAAAGGCAGTAAAATTATATATGAATACATTTTATGGTGAGGCAGGTAACAATCTCTCTCCATTCTATCAACTTCAGTTAGCAAGTAGAGTTACTTCTGCTGGGTAACGTAATATTAAATTTGTTAGAAATTTTGTTGAAGACAAAGGGTTCAGTGTTAAATATGGAGATACTGATTCTTTATATCTCACATATCCAGAAGAGTGTTTCTAGGAATGTGATCAAAAATATAAATTAGATCAACTCTCACAAGAAGAGTACTAGAAGGAAATAGTAAAAATATCTATGAAAGTGATGGCAAACCTCTGTAATGAAGTAAATACTGAACTTGAAAAGACAATAGAATACCTTACCTTAATATGGCATATGAAGAGGTCTTATTTCCTGTGGTATTTACAGGAAAGAAAAAATATTATGGTCTTGAGCATAAAAAGGAGCCAAATTTCAATCCGGGTAAGCTTTTTATTAAAGGGTAGATATTATAAAAAGAGGCTAATCTAAGCTCTTTCGTGATATAGGTAAGGAAATTATGAATAGAACTTTAAAAGTCAGTAATGAGGAGACAATACACCAGATTGTTGAAAAAGTTCTTTGAGAAAATGTGGAAAAACTTTCCAAGTTAGATTATGATGAATTTATTCAGATATGTATATGGAGGCCTAAAAAGGAAGGTAAGCAGAGAAATATTTTTGTAGAACAGTTTATTTTGCGAATGGAGGCTAAGTATTCTCGTGAAGTATTAGAAAATTAACAGCTTATAAAGAAGGGTTTACCCGCTAACAAATACCTATATAAAGTCCCTAAACCCGATGAACGATTTAGTTACATTGTAGTAGTACCTGAAGAGATTTATGATAACTGCGGGAAAAAAATACTACAACAAAAAGAAGACTGTATAGAATACCCAGATGTGGTAAAAAAGTTCAACAAGAAAATAATATTGATTATTATATCGAAAGTCTATTTGATCTCTGTGCCCGTTTTATAAATTATGATGATAAATATCAACCATTGCCTGAATCCCTCTTAAAAGTTTTGGATCGCAAAAAGAAATCCAAGAAGAAGAAATTAAAAATTGCTAAGGATTTATTGCAGAGCAATGACTCTCTGAGTCTAGATGAAGATGAAATAGCGAAAATTAAAGATGAAGAGTCACAGAAGTTAGCTAAAAAATGGCTTAAAAATTATATTAAGAACTTGTGTGATGCACCAAAAAAAGATGAAGCCATTATCTCCCATTTATGAAAAAATGCTACTACACATGCCGAGAAAATATAACCTGATATTAGCAAAACTGACATAACTAGGCCTTCAGGTGCCTCTACTAGGTATAATGGTTATCTTAATGCATTAGATAAAATTGTAGATTCTATTCGTTCGAAATTATTGAATCTACTTTCAAAATTGTCTAAGCTTAATATAGAATATAGAAATGCAATATATGATTTAATTACGCAAGCGCAAAAACGCAAACCCAAAATTATAATTCTGAAACAATATATACTTCTATATGATTTGGAATCAGAGTGTTGAGAATTAATAGATTTCCAGAATATATGGCATAGGATGATTGGTCTTGAAATTATCTGGCTTCAAGCATTATCAATCACATATGGTAGTAAAAAAGATGTCCCATCAGACATCGATGATATCATTGACCTATATTGTTAAGTATTCTTAGCTAAGATCATCACAATCTACTAAGATACATATACAATAGAATTAAATTTTTTCGTATATAAAAAATACCCAAGTTTAAATAGATATTTTCTAATACCTAGTTCACGCATCCCGTAACTGATCATTTTTCCTCTCAAATCCCTATGTACATCTCAATATAACAAACTACATAACTGCAATAATTAAAAAGATAAGAAAAATATATGCCAATAGCGGTGACATCAAAGTGCTTGACACGATGAGAATTGCTCCTATCCTTCCTATTGGAATCTAAGAATGTGATTCAATCAAAGAGGAATTGTGATTTTTCCGCTGTGCAAGATAGGGGGTCACGTTCTGTATCTCTTGAACTGATAATATATTTTTACTAATTTCGCTAATGCTAGTTTCATTACTTATCTTAGAGTTGGTCTCGGTATCATTTTTTGATAGTTCGATAATCTTATCATTAGTATGTCGAGATATCATTATCAATTTTTTCAGTTTGATCCATACTTTTTTCATGTACAAAATACTTACTTAGATTTTTGCTAGATTTATTAGATACGTAAGTGTCATAATTCAGAGAATCACCTAATGGCCTGCTTTGCAATACTGCAAATATATCATCAGGCTTGGTCATATTTTTTTCATCATTTTCACCAAGTACGGGGTTTGATATAGCCTCCGATTTCAGACACTCAAGTTCACTGACTTTCGAAGCTAACTTATGTTCTACTTCAGCTATTTTGGATTTGAGAGTCACAATCTCAATTTCTTTTTTCGATGAGTCGCTTTGAATTGAAATTACATCTTTCTAGGCTGAAGACAACTTATCTTCCAATATCTTGATCATAGACTTGAGTGATTTAATTTTCTTAGATTTCGTAACATTCTCAGCCAATAGAAATGTCTTTATTAGCGTTTTTGATCTGTAAACGCCTAGCTTCATCAATAAGTTCAAGATTATGAATACGTAATTTCTGAATCATAGCATTGGACCCAGCTAGTTTCTGACTCCATTTTTTTCTCTCCTGTTCCCAACTTCTTTGTTCATGATCAAAATTTCGCTTCTGCTTTATATACCTGTCTTGTAATTTTTTATTACGAGAATTTAACCCAGATATAACTTTTACAACACAAGATTCTTTATCTTGCGCATTGGCCATATATTTTGGTTAAACTATGTGTAATAAAAATAAGATAAATCATAAAATTTCTGATTATTAGAAAATGTCTAAAAGATTTTGATTAAATAAAACATACCTTCCACCTAAAGTAATTTGTGAGATAATAAATAGTAGAGGTATACAAGATGCAATATTGATTTTAACTAGAAAGTATCACATATTACGTACACATATTTATATTATATGGAAATTTACAAATATGGTAAATAATTAGTACAAATGTTTATATATATTAAAAAATTTTTAAATATTCTGAAACATATACAAATATTTCGAAACATTTCGAAACATATCAATATATATCAAGTTATAGTAAAATGTTTCAAAATTTTTTTTTATTTTTTTAATAATTCATAAATAAAAATATTCTGATATGGATCATATTCATAAAGAATATTATAGCACTAATGCAAGATTTTTATCAGATGAAACGATCAAAAAAATTAAAACATTATTCGGTAGAGTATCTGATGCTATTAATACCATAGCAAAAAAACATTGTATATCCTATATTCAGGTCAAAGAATATATTGAAAATCAGGAGTGTAAACAACAAATGATATACTCTCATTCATCTCAGATACAAAGTGCAATTTCTTCTGAAATAATATCAATGTCTCTAAATGAACAATTAGAAAATAACTATATATCTTTATTGCAAAACAATGGCTCTTCGAGCCTACATACTTCAGACAATAACTCAGATAAACAGACAAAAAAGAGGTGATCGAAGTCCAAATCTGTTTGAATTTCTAATCCAACTACTATTATTGATACCCACTTGAATAAATGTTAAATGAGGGAGAGAAACAAATAGAATGTTCAGATTATATATTAAATACTTACAAAGTGACTACCTTCAGCAATTCTTAATTAGTTTTCTCTTTATTCATAGTTTCATATTTTGATAGTAAAAATCTGTTACAAATATTAAGCTCGGTAATGATTTTGATAGCCCTTTCACAATTCACGCATTTTTTTTTAAAGTTGAATCATCAGAATCTGGGCTGAAACTCGCAGGAACATGCCATTTCTTTAATGGATCATTATCACTCTTATTACTTTTCACCTCTTGAGAAATTTGATTAAATACCAAAGGCCTATCATTCTGAGATGTGGTAGCATAATTTACTTCAAGTTTATTCTTGACTTTGTGCATAGTAACCGGAATAATAAAATCTTCTCCTTTATAATGAATCTTCATTTTATCATTATCCCAATCTACAGCACATTTATATTTTTTGAGAAGCAGATTTGGGAATATTAATGTCAGTTTGAGAACTTGAATAACTATAAAATCTTCACGTATGGTAAAATCTGGAGGAAATATTATTGGTAAATTATGAGTGATGCCAATAGATTCCGTTAGAACAGTAGCAACACCACTGAAATCATATTTTTCCAATTTATCTATTTTCTTGCTTACGCATTTAATAATATCTTCTAATACAATTGCAGGTTCAGCCATACTATCAAGTACCAATGCTAGAATTTTTAAGCGTTTAATTTTAATTGGTATAGTTGCAATACTAATTACCAGTTTTTTCTGATAGACAAAATCAATCTCCATAGGATCGTTCAGCGTCTCCTCTTCATCATCTAATTCGATTATTTCTGAGATCAGCTTTTAATAATTTATAAAGTCAGGTTTTGCAATAAATAAATTCGTATTATTAATATTGTTTTTAATTGTTTCTATAACCTCTGGATCGTTAAACATAGCTAGAATAATTTTTCGAATTTATGAGTTGATAATTGTACCTGATTTCTTTTGCATTTTTTGTGAAGAACGTTTCTTTGAACTAGACTTTTAGATAATGATTTATCCGATTTACCCTTCTGCTTTACTTTTTTTTGATTTAATAGCATTGATAATTTTCACGATTTTAGTCTCAGTTAAGTCATTCACAGAATCAGATTCCGATTCAGAATCATAACCAGAGTCAGAGTCAGAATTAGATTCATTATCAGAAGAGCTAGCGTCAGACTCAGAATCTGAATCTTTACTAGTAGTAAGATTAACCCTACCTTTTTTCTTAGATCTGCTTTTATTAGAACATCTAGACTTGCTCTTCTTTTTATTTTTAGGGCAATTGTGAGAATTATGACCTGTTTTACCACACTTTGAACATTTGTATTGAGAAGATTTTAAAACAGCATGTATTATTCGAGCTAATTTTGCTTGATTGATATCTAACTTCTCGAATTATAGTCTCAAATCTTCAACAGGGTTATAGTCATAGTCCTCTTCAGGTAAACCTGGATCATCTATTAAATTTTCTAAAAGATGATCTAAAACAAGATCATCAGCTTTTTGTTTTTCTGGTCCAGGGGGTTTCTTCAAAGTTTGCTGTCCTTTAGTGATAGTTCCCTTCAAACCTGCTATAATTTTTTTGAAATCATCTTGTGAAAGTGTTATTTGATTAGATTGATTTCTCTGAGGTTTAGAAGAGATAGTTTGTGAGACGGATTGAGATTGCTCAGATATCATCATAGATTTTACCAAGTTTCTGACTTCATTTTCAGTCATACCCATATTGCTTGAATAATTATTCTTTTCATGACCTTTACTGGCTACCGAATCTGAGTTTGAATGCAGATAAGCTTTAGATAATTATTCTGCTGTATATCTTTCGATTTTTTCAAGTTTCGGAAGCAATTCATCTGGTGATTTTTCAATTTCTAAATGACAAACTTCCATCTGGTTAGTGGATGAAAGTCCACAAAGAAATTGCAATCGAATTTGTTATTCATCAATATCCGTAAGCTTAGCTAATCTATGTAAGTTAGAATAGAAATAGCCAACTGGAATACTTTCTTGAACAGTTGAACTAAAAAGTACCCGTTGTTTTTCAGCGGTAATTGTAGGATAGTTAGTTTTAAACCAGTATAATACTTGTCCGAATCGAATACCAGGTACAACTATAGTATTATCTGTATTAACATTGGATATATTAGGTAAGCGATCAGTTGGTCATCCATCAGCAAAAGACCAATCTTCATCAAATACTGTATGAGCTGGAATTATAACATTACTATTCTGCCCATTTGTACGATTTAAGGCCTGTACTCCAATTTGACCAGCATTTCTTCCTTGAACACCAGCTAAATTTGCTTGCGTTGTATTATCAAGTAAATTTCTCAATTCACAATTTTTCTCATGGATGGTTCTTTCATACCAATCTTTAGCATCCCCTTTGAGAAACGCTCTAAAAACACTATGAGCATTAATTCTATTAGCATAGCCAGCACCTACATCTATTCCAGAACCTGTAAGCCACAATCTAAATTCTTCAATATGTTCTTCAGAATCTTCAGTAGAATACCCATTGAATTTTTTTAATTCGTAACCCACCATACCTGTTCGATTGTTATTATGATTCTGCGGTATATTATTCTATAGTAATAAAATTTGGGCTTGTAAATTTAAAATTAATTGCTGTGAATTGTGCTCCCTATTTTTCCACTTGATATGACTTGCCTTTCGATCCTTAGTTTTATTGTAATATCTATCAAAGATTCGATCTCGATTATATTCTAATAATCCTTTATCCTCCCAGCATTGTTGTAGCTCCTGTTCCAAACGATGAATAAATACCTTAAAAATAATTTCAAGAGTATGCTTAAGTTTATAGTAGCAGTCATAAGTATCCAATTGCCTGAGATCATCTAAAATTATTATATAACTACCCCTTAAATTTTCCAGAAATATAATGTAACACAATATATGATCACCTGTAAATTTATAAGTGTCAATGATACAAAAAAAAAA
>CAJVPQ010001108.1:0-20303 GCA_910591825.1 Funneliformis caledonium
AACTATGAAAATAAATATATTAAATAAAATAATGATAAACGTGATAATAAATAAAATAAAGAAAATGAATATCACAACGATAACCGTGATAGCAGTGAAATCGGTGAAAATGGTGATCACGATTTTCCTGGTGATCATTGGTGACGCTAGTTGGCGCAGTCATTTAGTTGCGCAAACGGATTATCACTAACAGTGCATTTGCTTCTGAAAGTCTTGTAACCATCTTTTCTGGCGAGAGGTTGTAGTTTATAATTATGCTAGGGTACAAGGAAGCAAAGTCCAAACCAGTCACAGGATGTTTATTCTCAAGACCTTTCTCTAGAGGGAAAACATATGCTCCCAGATATTTCCTAGATTTTCTGCTCAGAAGCTTTCATGATAAATAGAATATTCTGCGCCCACACTTCAGCGTCTAGGAGATTACATACTTTCTTTCCTATGGCGTAATAATGTGTGTCGAATAAAGTTATATATGCCATCGAAGCGACTTCTCTATAATCATTTATGATATTACATTTGACCATGAGTTCTTGACAACGTAAAGCATCTATAACACAATAATTTACTATTTCATGCATATTTTCGTTGGAGTAATCAGGAGGAGTACTATCCTTGACCTCTGAATAATACTTCCATAATTTGCTCATAGGCATATCAGCCTTGCCATCGAGATCACATTTTTCTAAGAAGTATTTGAGTGATGTTTTCTCAGAGCGGGGGTGGAGTTGCATAAACTTAGGCAAATATCGATTAGTACACATCTGGGGAGCTTAAGAAAAGAGGATTTGAAGTTCAAAGTTGGGTTGATTTTGATATTGATGGAATCTCAGCCTAATATTTTTTTGGGACCCTTATCCGCTTTCTTTACCCATTGGCTCCTTTGGAAGAAACCATTAGTTAGTGGCTTTTCTCTTCCACCAAAATAATTCCAAGTGAGGATAGATTCAGCATCAGCTTTCTTATGCGGGTTTGCCGATATTTGCTGAACCATCCACTTGAGAACATTTAATTTGGTGGCCTTTTCTACAATGAAAGGCCAATCATATTCTGAATCATTAAAATTGAGCTAGATATCTGAGGTAAAAGATTTCTAACATAGAGCAAATGCCTTTAAAAGATTGGTCTGATTCCCGCATATGATTGTGATCTGGCGTGGATCTAATTTTGTTTCTACATCGACTAAACATATCGTCTCTAGAGGAATTAGGTCGTCTTTTCAGTGTAAGGTCATGCAGATCGTAAAAATTTGAGTTGTTTCATTTTTTGCTTCCAGAGCTTTATTACCTAATCCGCGTGAATCGTGTATTTCTATATCTCATGTTAGAACTAATGCTCGATTATGGGTAAAGAGAGAAGATGGGTATATTTTGTAAAATGGTTCAAAATTGTCTATAGGACGAAAGTTTTCAATGTGAACATAAAATGTATGTGAGCAATATTTGGATTTCGCATAATAAAGTGCACTGAAATTATATCTATAATCACTTATTAATCCCCACCCAGAAAGTGGTATTCTATATTCTCTCGCAACTTTACGATAATATGTGCCTGTATTGTCTGAAGCTGTCTCTATTTTACATTTAGGATCAACCTTAGAATTGTAGCTTGAGATAATATTGAGAGCAGTAAACATTTGGTCTTTATTAGGTGTAACAATACGGAGATACAGCTTTTTTTCCGCATGATAACCACGGATAGGGTACGCCTTTATACATTTCTTTCAGAATAGACTCATATTTACGGTACCTTCATTCTTGTCTTTCCCAGTGATAAGTATTTCCTTTATTTTAGACCAGAATTTAGGAATGCTTGCATTATTGGGAATACGAATATCGAAAAATACCCTGATGCTAGTAATGGTGACAACTGCTTTCTGGCCGTTAATGAGATATCCATAGAGGCGAAGAATATAATGAGGAATTTGATTAATGTATTCTTTAGCTTCTTCTATATCGACTGGCATGAATGAAATATCTTGATGGTTCGCTATTTCGTCATTGAGAGTTGAAGTCGACCCCTCATCGTTTTTCATGACGTATTTATCACGGTTTCTAATACCTATCAGGTAATTCTCACCTCCATATCTGATCACCTGGCCTATCATTTTATCTTTTTCAGCCTCTAGGCGAAAAAGGGTAGGAGCATTAGAGAGGAACTCTAAAAGCTCAGAATCTTCAGAATGTTCAGTCATTTTTTGAAAGATTTATAGTTATATCAAATCTCAAGGTATATTATTCGCAAGAAAAAAGTTTAAAATGAAATTAATTATCTGAGATTATTAATCGATATACATAAATAGGAGGCGGAAAAAAGGAGACACCCTGGAATTTTTATTATTGTCCATATATTCTTAGGACTGGCGAAGTGTGTAATCAGAGATGCTATGATCCAAAGGGATGTAAAGTCCATCAGAATTCTAGGCAAGTTTCTTGTAAAGAATGCGGTGAGCTAACAAGATCCAGATATAACTATTGCGATACGCATGTAAAAAAACATAGATCGAGGGAACATTATCATCGTAAAAAACAGGCTAAGTTGGCTTTGACGCAGATATTGGTAGGTAATTTAAAGGTAAACAAAAATAATACAACTTGTTACTAGTGGATCCCAAAGGGATTGTGTCATTAGAAAAAAAAAGCCAGTAACAGAATTATTGACGCGAACGATAGGCTCTTTAGGAATTCTAGGCCGAAAGAAACCTTTCTTGATGAATGTCACTAGTGTCACTAGTGTCACTGGAAAAAATCTGAGTTCCTTAACTTTTTTTATTTTTTATAGCATACATATACTACATATATACCACACATATATTACACATATATTACATATATGTTTATTATACTACACATATATACCATAAGATACCATAGAAAAATTTCAATTTTTCAAGAACTTTATTTATTACTTTTTACTAGTAACACTAGTGATACTAATCAAGAAAGAAATGAAATAGCATAATAACCTCAAGAAGTATAACGAACGTATCACTAGTTCTGTTACCAGTTAGTATTCAGAACTAGTAACACTAGTGACAGCTGGTGACAACAAAAATCTGCCCTATTTTGCATCCTAATATGCCTAGAAATATGCCAGAAATACAATATGAATGCGCTTAAATAATTCGAATCTCAGGATATGAAATCGGCATACATATACTGGCAACTAATAGGCAATAGTTGGTGCACTTCTAGCAATCAAATGGGTCAGGCCAAGATAATACATATTGCACCACCAATTCTAGATACAAAAAATATGTGACACAAATGCATATATATTGGGTTCCTGAAACATTTCCAGAACATTCTCGTCACTAGCCCGTAACTATGTGAGGGTATTCGGTGCTATAACAGGATCACGTGATTGGCGCAGTAAGGCGCAGTCAAAATTTGCTTCATAATTTCGGCCAGATCTTTAGATATAATATTTTGGCATCCAAGCCAGCAAACTACCAGTTCCATGACAGTTCCAGGAGAGTTTCGGACACTACCAAGTTACTATCATAGCGCCAACTTGGATTCTTCAGATCATGTATCCCAAAGATCGGCTGAAATTATGGTATAGTGCTGGCCAAATTTAGATGCGGATTTACATCAAATTATTGTGCCACCCAACATGATATTTTTTTACCACATTTTGGCATCTAGAAAGGCAACCAAATAGGCGCAAAGGGTAAGCAATTTAATATAGAATCCAGCATCCAATCAGACGCAGGAGGTCAGCATATCGACATAAAACCAGGTATCCAAACAGCATCAGAAGGCCAACAATTTCATTATAGAATTTAGTATGTAAATGACTCAGAAACAAGAAGAAAAGCGTGGTATTTAGATTATATGTGTGTGGTAATTAGATTATATGTGGTAATAAAAAGTATATTAGTATAAAAAATACGAATACTAAAAAAGACTTAAATACATAGCTAGAACGTAAAAGAGATATAAGAAATAATAAAATCGTTAGATTATATGTGATATTTAGATTACAGAATTTAGATTATATATGGCAATTAGATCACATCATTTAGATCATATGTGGTATTCAGATTATATGTGATATTTATATCATATATGATATTCAGATCACATGTGGTATTCAGATTATATGTGGTATTCAGATCATATGTAATATTTAGATTATATGTGATACTATAATCTAGGGTAAGTGGGATACCACATATGATATAATTATATCATATGTGGTATCCCACTATATTTATATTGAGAATTAGAGAAAACTTAATTATTTGTCAAATTTTATATTAAATAATAATAAGTAAATTTAATAAATTTAACAAATATCAATAAAAAAGATTTACATAATATATATTTTATTAATTATTACAATTATGAATATATTACTAAAATTATATGTAAATTTATAGTTGTTAAACAAAGTTTATAGTCTAATTGTCTAAATTTTAATGGAATTGAAATAGATTAATTCCATTAATTCAATAATCCAATAGTCTAAAAGTCTATTAATCTAGAAGGTTAATACTAAATATAGATATATAATAATAGAAAAATACAAGTAAAAAAAATTTTTATTCTATAAATTAAATATATTTTTTTAGTAAATAATTTCAGTTTAATATTAATTCTAAAAATTTTTTTTTAAATTTTCTTATTTTTTATTGCAAAATTTTTAATATTAAATTAAAATTCATAAATAATATTATTTAAATAAAATTATTTTTAACTATTAAAATATTAGTAAAAAATGCTTTAAATATAAATTTTATTATTTAATTATTAATAAAAAAAAATTTTTTAAACTTTAAAAATAAATTTATTATAAATTAACTTAAATAGTTGAATATTAATTTAAATTAATTAAATTTAATAAATTAATATTTTTAAAAAAAAGATTAAAATAATCTGTATAAATTTTAGCTTATTAAAATTATTAAACTATTTTATAAACATTAAAGTTAAAATTAGACTTCTTTAATAAAATGATTAGATAATAATAAATTTTAAACTTATATAATTAGACGTATTTTAATAATTTATAATAATTATATAATAATTCTATATTATTAAAAGATTAAAATATATAATTGATTATTTTTAACAGATTTTCTTATACATAATTTTTTTATATTATTATATTTAAAAGGTAAAATAATAAATAAATATATTATTATATATTAGATTATAACTTGTAATAAAATTTAAAATTTTATTAATTTAGATATTTTATTAAAGTTCTAAAGAATGGTTTATATAAACTTGCATTTTTAATTTGCATAATTATAAATTTTTATTTAAAGCTTAATAAAAATTACTTTAAAAATTAAGGTTTTTGACTTATAATTCAACTTATTAAAAGCTTTATATTTATAGTATTTATTATCTTAATTATTAATTAATTAATTAATTTTTTTTTTTTTTAAAAAAAAAAGGTTTAATAATTAATTGATTGAAAGAATTACAAATAATATTACAATAACTACTACAAATTATTTTATAATCAAAAATAATATTACCACTTTCTACTTTTATAATTTTTTATACAATTTATTATGTGTAATTACTTTTATCTAAAGGACTCTGTATAATAAAATTGAACTTAACTCTAACCGAAATTATAATTTGGTCAATTAAGATGGCCACTAATAATAACCACACGATATGAAAAGAGCAATAGTAGAATGTTTAATGTAATAAATGTTAGTAAAACATCTTGTAAAATTTATTACTCCAGAAATCATACTCCGCGAGCAAATGTTTGAAATTTTTTTTGATAATTTATCTCGTCCTATTTTCGTAAAAGTAACGAGTTTGTTTCAAATTATGTCTTTACTAAGCTACCAGAGAATGGAGAATCATCACAAACTGACTATAAATCCGCATAAAAAAAAGTTTTAACTCATAAATCTTTCGTTCTTTAACTTTTTATTTAATCAATTGAAAAAATTTTATATTGAACTACTAAAAGATTCAATCAATGGCATGAAGGTTGGTAACTGCGAGTCATCAGCCAAAAAAAGCAGTATTACTGTACCAAGCTTTGACTCGCTGTAATTTGTTAAACTATAAAAAAAAATAACCCCTCACTTTTGATTTATGTAGCCAAATTAGGATTTATTCAGATGATAGATAGATTATCAGCTTTTCATAAAAATGTAAATTCATATTATCCTTTCAATATTTACCATTTCAGTTGGTTAACAAATAAGGTGCAAGAAAAAAAAAATTTTTATAAGTTTCCCCAACTTGATATTATATGTATATTTATTCCTTAATAAGGAGAATTCAAAACGAATACTGTAGACTACTTGAAGTGAATGTAAACTAATTTATCTATATACCTATTCTATTAAAAAAAAATGTATGCATTCCGCTAACCTTATTAATGAAAGACATGGAATGGTAATATTTCAAATAAATTAAATAAATAAAAAAAAAAACCACGCATGAAAATATTGAAATAATTATTATTATTATATTATTATTAATGTCAAAATGTGTAGCATGTAATGACCTGCATTACATTCATATTAGTTTAAAAGATAATTAACAGACATCTTGATAGATCGATCTTGAACATCTGGTCTAGTCCGAGATAGAGGTCCTTCTCTTGAATAACAATAATTTTTTAGGTCATTCTCTGACCATAAATTATTGGTATGGTTTTTCAAAGCATGACGTAGACGACTCCACAATATAGGCGCAGCCTTAGATAAAACCCAATCTTTAACAAAGAGCTTTGCATTTTCATCTAGAGGATCCGAACACACTATTTAATAGAGAGAATGAAAGAATTATTTCATGTTAAATAAGGTAATTTAAAAAGATAATAATATACTTACGCTCGGGATCTAGATAGTTTATATAACTAACATTTATAATAAAAAAAATAAATAATAAAATAAGTCATTTTTATTTAAATAATAATAATGATAATGATAATAATTATTTTTTTTTAACTAGATTAAATATTAACCCAGCCTATTGCGTGATATATAAAAGTGACAAATAGTATTTCATTACGATAATGAGGTGACATTTTGTGATAGATTTACATTTCTTACCGATTGCGTATTTGATTTGAACTATATTGAGGAATTAACTTAGCAATTTTTGCATAGGGGTTGTTAAGATGACCAAAATCCCTCATCCCCTGTATAATAATTTTATCAATCTAAAAAAAAAAACAAAAAAAAAAAAGAAAAAATATGAATTTATTTTTGATATAAATAAAAAAAAAAAAGAAGTTTTACATACTCGATCATTGGCCCTAAACCTTTCCATTTTTATTTTCTGATTTTTTTTTTTTTTTTGATTTCGAGAAAAAAACTGGCTTATATAATTTTTTTTCTATCTGACTTCATTTTTATATTTATGGTTCCTTCCAAAAAAAATAACAATGTAAAAATTTTGTCTGTATTTGTGGTCAATCCAATAGCGAGTTTTGTTACGCAATTTCCAAATTAGGATAATCGTATAACAATTTCATGCAATTATTTATAATTTGAAACAAATTTTTGTCTGACCCAAGACTTTTCTAATGATTAAAATTTCCTCACAAGGTAATCATAAAAGTAACTTTTTTTAATTCGAGAATCACGACATTCTTTCAAAAGACATTATAAAAATTTCTTGTGTTTATTCATTAGCAGCAACGAATAAAAATCTTTTTACACCGCAGCTCTATTTTTGTATGTGTATTACGTTTAATTTCAATCATTAATGAAAGAACAAAAGTGATGTTTGTGCATAGTTTCACGATAATAATCCAAATTTATTTTGCTTTGATAAAGAGAAGTTTGTATTATATGTAGTTTTCCTTTTAGGAATGTGTAAAGATATTTTTCCGAGAATGATAATGTAACGCATAATTAAGGTTTCGAACAATTATAATTATTATAACACGTGTGGTTCTTCAAATATGCTGTGACGACCCTTTGAGCGAACGAAAAGAAGTTTATAATATTTTTGTTTACTATTGATATTACGTGAGCTTTATGTGAACCCTTAAAATATTTTTAATTCCTTAGAGAACAAACAAGTGTACTCCTATACATGATTTAATTTCAAAGCAAGATCTTAACACAAATCATGTATTTATCCTTTCCTCTTCATCTATCACATTTGCAGGTTTTTGCTTAGCATAAAAGCCATACTCGATCGTAACTATAATTATCGGACGATCAAAGTGATTTGAAATGACATCAAATGACCAAATTTTATTATATATTTCAAAATAGTACTAATAATAATCTAAAATTTTTACTACTGAGCTAATTTTATCCACATCATGAAGACGAAAGCTACTCTTTAAGTCGCAGTAATATTAGTTAAACCTTTTTAAAGTTCAGAAATCTAGAAGTTTTGTTATGACGTTGTACATATTTAAATTACACTCAACATTCAAAACATATAAATTGTCGTTTCAAACCACGACGTAAACGGCGTCATAAAAATAGGACCAGTCTTAGATAGCTCAATAATTTTCATCCAAGAGAACTGTTACACACTATTTAATAGAGAAAAGAGAAAATAAATTAATTCATGAGTAATTTATAAAAGATTTAATAATTATATATGTTTTTATTGATTTATTTATTGTCCTGAGCGAAGCGAAGGACTATATATTTTTGTGCATTGATTAAAAATTTGGTCATGTGAGCGTTTCTCCGTCCGCCACGTGATTTTCGTCCAATAATTCGTTAATTCGTTCAGGACTCACAACGTCCCCGTTTCCTAGTTTATAAACAGATATAAAAATTCGTATCACGATTCACCGAAAATAATTCGCCTTATCTAAAGAATGGTTATTGGCGTCATTTTTTTTTACCCAGCCTTATCAAAAATGGTCTGGCCTTATCTTTTTTTTTTTTAAAAAGCCAATATGCTAAGATTTTATATCCAATCAAAGTGCGACAATTTACCAATCAAAATTACTAAAAAATAATCTAGGAATTTTTCTTTGTTTAATTGGCGTTTCTCTTTTAATCATGTCCGTTTTACTAAAGGATCTTAACGATTATATTGCTCCCTCACAAGCTTGTATTAAACCTGTTGAAGTCAATAAAACGTCAACTGACAGCAAAAGTGTAAAGTCCAATTACCTTTAAAGTTATTACCCTTGATTCCTACTTTTCAACTTTGCAACTAACTTTCTTTTTAATAGAATGTGATTAAAGTTGATAATTCTGGTGGTTATTATGAAGTTTCTCTGGACGGCGTTGAAACTAAACTACAAACCGCCAGTATCACTCTTGACGATTGTTTAGCATGCAGGTATTTGGACTTTGACTTTCATTTAATTTATTTTGAACCGTCCTTTAACTTTCGTTATAATATCATTGAAGTGGATGTATTACATCGGCGGAAAGTGTCCTTATAACAATGCAGTCTCAAGAAGAACTATATAATGTATTAAAATCAAATAAGGAAGCAATAGAACAGAATAAGGCTGATCAAGTAAAGACTATTGTTGTTTCAATAGCTCCTCAATCTGTTGTTTCGATTGCTGCCAAATACAATTTAACCCCATTACAGGTAAAAGACAACTAAAGCATTAAAATATATATATATATATATTTTTTTAATCGTTTTTAGACTAATGATCTTAAACTTTGTTTTTATAAAAAAAAAATTAGGTAGCTAAAAGGTTAACGTATTTCTTTAAAACGCTTGGAGTTCATCATGTATTTGATACTTCGTTTTCACGAGACTTTTCATTATTAGAAAGTGCTCGTGAATTTGTAGAGAGATATCGAGTTTATCAAGAAGAGCAACAGCAATTCACGGCGGGTAACGATATCAAATCATCAAAAGCAAAACGTAATGGAACATCAGGGGGGCGTGATCACGCGATGAATGATGCTAAGCTACCAATGCTAGCTTCGTCTTGTCCCGGTTGGATTTGTTATGCTGAAAAAACTCATGGATTTATTTTACCTTACATTAGTCAAACTAAATCACCACAACAAATTATGGGTTCCGTTGTTAAGGATTACTTGGGAAATAAGTTAGGGATTAAACCTAATAATATATATCATGTTGGTGTCATGATGTGTTATGATAAAAAATTAGAAGCATCAAGAAATGATTTCTTTAATGATTATTATCAAACAAGAGATGTTGATTGTGTAATAACATCAGGTGAAGTTGTCAAAATGTTTGAAGAGAGTCATTTTGATATTATGACGAGTGAAGAAACTTCATTAGATACTTTTACTAAAACTTCACAACAAGGGGAACTTTTGAGATCTTCCGGAAGTGCATCAGGAGGCTATTTAGAATTTATTCTTGAATATGCCGCTCGTGAATTATTTAAAGTTACTGATGTTGATGTTGAAGGTGAACGAGGTGTTATGGTTAAAACTGGCCGTAATAAAGATTTTAAAGAGGTCACTCTTGAGGTAAAGTTCTGACAAAAAATAATTTTGTTTCGAAAAATGATGTTTTGAGTTTTTCGCTGAAATCCGCTAAAAAATTCGGTTTCATTAGATTGACGGAAAACCTGTATTGAAGTTTGCATCAGCGTATGGGTTTAGAAATATACAAAACCTTGTTCGAAAGATTAAAAATAGTAATTCACCATATCATTATGTTGAAGTTATGGCTTGTCCATCTGGTTGTATAAATGGTGGTGGTCAATTAAAGCCAAATGAAAATATTCCCATAAAGGATTGGATATTACATGTTAATAATATTTACCGTAACGTTAATTCCGTTTCACCCGAAAAGAATGATGTCGTATTAAACCTTTACAAGTAAGGCTTTGAAATTGTATTTGGAGGTGATATTTTAGAAAGTGGTGATTATATCAGTTAGAACTGACCCTTTTTTTTTTTTTGGTATTTTGTAGTGAATGGCTTGATGGAATTAATAGTGAAAAATCCAAATCATTATTACGCACTCGATATCATGCTGTTGAAACGAACCTTACGAATCCTTTAGCCGTGAAATGGTAGATAATGTTCGATTTTGTTTTTTCTTGCTAAAAGCGTCTCCAATCGCATGGAACAAAACGATAGTGAAAACACAGAGGAAAATTTTATTCAGACATGGACTATGAGATTGTATATTTATTATTTAGTCAATTTTTAATTTTTTAAAATGCATTACTACTTGTATAGAAGGACATTAATACATTAATATAATAATACGTGCTTATAAAAAAAATTTATTAATGATAATAATTTAAAAAAAAAATAAATTATTACATAAAATTTTAAATATTCTTTTTTTATTATGATTTTTTTAAAAGAAAAAAATTCAGAGGATACATGTTTAAAATTTTAGCCAGTAGAGATTAGATTATTAAAAAAAAAAAAAAAAAAAGCGAAATTAAACTATCAATAAGGTATCTTTTTTTCGGGTTCTAAAATACATTACAATTCGTATAATAGACAATGAATATATTTGCATTAATTAATGTTAAAAATGAAATAAAAAAAATAAATTATTACATAAAATATAAAATAAAATTTTTTTTTTAATATAATTTTTTAACTTTTTTTTTACTTTTTTTGTTTTTATAAATTAAAATATTTAAGAGGAAAAAAAAAAAAGATTTCAGAGGATATATTCCTGATATATCTAGAAATTTGTTGGGGTTATTTTCTATCACGTTCAAATAATGTCAAGTCCGGAAAAGTAAATTGTGGTTGATGCATGGGTTGCAATACGTCAGGTGGGGCTGGGTGATGCATAGGTTGCAATAAATTAGGTGGGGCTGGGTGATGCATAGGTTGCAATACAGGTGGGGCTGGTATATTATCGATATTAACGGTTGAATATTCGGTGATTTCAGCAGCAAACTTTCTTTGATCTATTTCAGCTTGAGCCAATTTTTGTTCTTTAATTTTTTTGGGGTACCAATAATTCTTGATGATGGTTAAGTTCCGTAATTTACCAGTTCTCTTTTGCAACTCGGTCACTAATTTTGTGGGAGAAAATTGGAGTTGATGTTTACCCAACTCATCAATGATTCTTTTCTCTTTGTCACTTAAGGGACCTTCAACATGTTTATTTTTAAGATTTTCTACATAATGTTGTTTGACCAGCTTTGCAATATAAGGATTCGCTCTAGGATAAAGCTCATTTAGCTCAGTAGCAATGTCCTTCCAAGTACAATTTGACTTTTCGCGATCCTTGATGATTTTATTGATTTCTTGGGTATAGGTAGTTTTCATTCTCTCCAAAAATTTTGATTTTAAGAACAGAAAAAAAGATCGAAATGAATAAAAGAAGAAAATAATTTGGGTATAGTCGACAGGTATTAAAATATTAGATGATTAAAAAATGGAATAGATAAATAATGTTAAAAAAGTGATGGGAATAATTAAAAATATGAAAATAATTTTAAAAAATTCTTGGGTATTTTCAAGGAGCGAAGGGAAAAGTATGTGAAGTAGTGTGAGAAGAATTGTGGGAAGAATTTTGGAAAGTGTGGGAAAGCGCGCGTTTTTATAATAATTTTAGATCCTAAAAGGCAATGAAACAATCAAAGATATAACGTCATTTTCTTGTATTTGCTAATGGTACAAACCTGAAACATTTATCAAATTGCAAAAAAAAAAAAAAAAAAAAGAAAGAAGGAAAGAAGAAAATAGAAAAGTCATACCCCTCCTTCATTGGTACTTCTTTCAATTGTACCCTTTAAATTGCTCATTCATCGATCGAGATTCATTAAAATAAACAAATAACTCTGAATGAGGAAACTTTAACAATGGCACAATTTAGAATGTGATGCATTTGATGCACATGACTGAATTCTAAATTGTTTTTTTTTTTTTTTTTTCCAATGACTCGAGTGTCTTCGATTCGATTGGTAAAAGAAAATCCATTCAAAATAGGGTGGCGCAACTTGTGCATTTGTTTTTCCTTTTTCTTTTAAATCATGCGACATTTTTACCAAATTAAATGTTCCAAGACTTTCAAAATTTGTTTATCATCAGAGAAAAATTATTTATTAATTTAAATGTAAAGATTATAGAGATGGATTTAACCTAAAAAGTAAAACAAGTCTGGGAATGAAATTTTTTCCCGTAAGAATGTAAATGTAAAAATCAACAAAGCAAAAATATAAATAAAAATTGTCATCATATAATATAGATAATATATATAAAAAAAAAAAAAAAAAAAAGGCATCGACTCTGATTCAAAGAATATAGCCAAAGAAAAGAATTTGTCTCTTGTATCAAACAGGGAAATAATTCCTGCTGATCTTTAGCCGACCAAGCCAGCCAGCATTTGCAATAAAATTAATAAAATTTTATCTCTTCCATATTTAAATTTTCAATTCAATTTCTCTAAAGTTAACGTTAGAGGTTTCGAGTGCTTCTTTTTATTAGAAATCATTTACACAAATTTCTTTGTCCTTTGGCTGCTGTCGTTGTCTGTCATATTTTATAGCTTTCTGTTGCTGTTCGGAATGAGAAGCAAGTAATTGAATAGAGAAGTCTAGGTTTAATTTTCACTTTAGCGACAGAAAAAACAATTTTGAAATTTTATCAGTTTGCATACTATTTATAACGATTAAAATTCTTTGAACGCTTTACGTTCGACTCTTCTTTAATTACTTTATTTGGGGTCATTTTATTCTTAAATTTTTAAACAATCAGATTCATCATTCAAACTTATCAAAAATAGACTTTAGTTGAATGAATGAAAAGATGTTTGTTTGATAATCTAACAATGACGCATAATCGTGATACAATAAACCTTTTATGCAGGGTAACATAAGGATCCTTGTGATCGGCTCCATTATGAATGAAAGATAATGATAATATTCATTTGGCAAATAATGGGTTGTTTTATAACCTAAAATGTATTGAGCAACTAAATTTGCTAATACTAATGTAGAAATTCCAGTCTGTAATACTTGTGGTGAATCGGATCGTTCATGTTTGTGTATTTCTAGAATGATTCATCTTTTAAGGTTCGCCAAAATTTTATTTCATGTTTGACCTTTTTTAAATTTTTTTATTTTTATTTTTCAAAGCAGGAAAATGTTACAAAAAGAAAAAAATGATGATGAAAATGGGAATCTATGAAGGAAACAAATGTAAAGTGCAAGTGATAAAACGTAAAACAACTATATATAATGAAATAAATAGGAAAGAAAAAAAGAAAGATGCATTTTGGTCTAGAATCAAAAGACGGGTCGCATCTTATCAGGTTGTTTAAATCCCGGATGAAAATTTGTTTGAAGCGTTGGAGGAAGAGCGGCCGTAGACGTGAAAACAGGGATGATCTCAGTGGTTCCGACTTTATGATTATCGTCATTTTTAAAGGAGGTAATTCGAGACATATATTCTTTACGTGCGAGTCGCTTTTGCTCCGAGGACCAAGCGTTTTTAATCTTGTTTGTAGAACGGAGCTTATTAAATATAAGTTTTAAATCATTTTGACAACGAGTCCAACGAATCTTGCCATCACTTTTTCTGTTTTCTTTGACCCATTGATTAATAAACTCTTTTTCCTTATCGCACAAAGGTCCACGTTCAACTATTCAAGAAGAAGACATAAAATTTTAATTTAAAATAAAAAAAAAGAAAGGGAATGAAAAAAGATTTAAATTTACGTACTTCGGGGGTCCACTTGTTCATTCCAGCTAAAAAATTATAAAATAAGTTATGATTGATGATTTAGGTAAATTATCACGAGATAAAGATATTAGTTTGGTAATTACCGATGACAGATTTGTTTGGTTGAAAATTTAATCTTTTTACTTAGTTCCGAAAACGGTTTTTTATGCTTACGACCCTCTTCCAACATAAATTTTATAATGACAGCATCAGTCTGTAAAAAATCAAAAAAGTACCAAGTTAAAACAAAAATTTTTTTTTTTATATATATTTATTATCTTGAGGAAACATACTTTTGGATCGAATATCGTCATTTTGATAATTTTATATCAAAAAAAAAAAATTGGTTTTGCAACGAAACAAATAATCAAAGTGATAAAGAGCAAAATTTTGCGCTTTGTTATTATTTTAAAAAAAGAGGGGAAGGAAAAAAAAACGGTGTAATTTTTGTAAGGAAACGAATGGTCCTTTATATTTAGCATAAACAAATCGTTTTTTTTTTTTACATTAGAAACTGTTTGTTATCATCTCTTTTTTTTTTTTTTTATTAGGACGATTATCAATAATGGAACACAACAATGAAACACGTGCAATATAAGATCGTAAACAATGAAACTGTACACCAAAACCTGAAAAAAAAAAAGAAAAAAAAAAAAAACGAAGGGGGAAGAAAAAAAAAAGAAAAAAAAAAAAAAAAGAGAGAAAAAAAAAAAAGGTTGGCGCAATTTCCAAAATATAAAAATATAAGCAAGTATTAAACACGATTTAAAATTTTGGGAAAAAAATATGTAAGGCTATCAATATCAAATGTAAAACTCTATTGTGCATTAAATTAAGCTATTGTACATTATTTTTAAATTTCGATTTAAAAACAATGGTTATGACAAAATATTTTTTTTTTTAAGCAGAAAAAATTATCACATGGATCAAATCCTTTCTTTCTTTTAAGATTTCCGAATTCTTGAGTCATGAAGAACAATATAATAATCATCCATTTGTAAAAACTATGCACATCACGCACGTACTTTTTTTTTTTTAAAATTTTTTTTTTTTTTTTTTTTTTTTTTGCAAAATTTAGCAATTAGTCATACTAGTCTTATCAAGTATTAATATATTTATTTAGACTAAAGTGGATCATAAATACGAAAAAATAAAATTAAAAAAAAATTGTTTTTTTGAAATTCACATGTCGATCATTATAATGCCGGTCGTTCCCGGATCTACGACACTTTAGGGTGGAGTGTCGACTTTGATCTCCAAGTTGAACTCGGAAAATATTTTTCATTGATGACAGAAATGACTGCGCCAATACCTTTTTTTTTAAAAAAAAGGGTAAAAGATTTAAGATGAGTAAATGCTTATGTCTTTCTTTAAATAAAAGTAGATCTTGAAATTTTCATAACACTCTAATGCTAATATTTATATTTTCACTTTTCATTTTGCTATGGTCAAAGGTGCCGTTGAATATACCTGCGGAAATTCTTTCAAATGCTTAGGTTGAATGAATTTTCGTTTTGAGATTTGCGTCAAAGGGCCGTGATCTCCACATTCACAACATTGATGCAATGGGCGTATCTTATGGAATCATAACAATGATTGATTGTTTGTTTTATGTAATGGTATGCAGGGTCTATCATTTATTAATATAAAACTTCTGATGAAAACCCATTCAATCTGCTCTTTCTAGAAGAATTCTCTTTAGAGTTTGCCTTTTTTTTCATTGTCAAAATGATCTTTATTAATAAGCAATTACCTTGAAAGGAATCACAAATATAAAATCTAGTTATAATATTTCCAAAATTAAATCAACAACTTAAATAATAATGAACTTATGACCTCCCAAATAATGAAAGACGTGTTTCATCCTATCCGGTAAATTAAAGCAATACGCATGGCATTGATGAGATTAGATGTGTTGACGGGCAAGGATAAGCGGTGTAGTTCATGTTTGAGTAAAAGTTCCAACCTTTCTGCTTAATTATTTACGACCCTCTTCTGCTGACATAAATCATATATTATTATCACCGGTCTAAAACTCAAGAATGTCGTTCCTTTTTTTATAAAAGAAAATGACACATACCATACCTCTGGATAAATTCATTTTACAACTCAATACCTTGTTCGATGATTATTATCGAATATACTGTATAATTGAAATTAACCGATATAGTTTTTATAACGTTATTCTCACTTCCAGGTAACTTTTTTTTTTTTAAAAGATAAAAAAAAAAAAAGCATTTTCGATTAATTTAAATGATTTCTAATGGCATTTTTGGAATCTAATAAATAATATTTATATTAAAAATTAAAATTCGAACAATTCAAATTATATATTATCTTTATTGTTTTTTCATATGTAGACACGTGTAAAATGTATAAGTTTTGGCGGGAAATAAATAAGAATTTAATTTTATTCTCGGATTAAAAACATGGATTGCATTAATAAATAAATAATAAAATCTGTTTTATTGGTACTGAAGACTAATCTTATTTATTGGCGGGAAATGACCTTTGCCCACTAGTAAGTAACATAGTAAGAATCAGATAGAAGACAAATTAGAATTTTATATTGAAAATTACAAATATTTGCGATCGTAAAAATTTTACCATGATTTATTGAGCGCTCATATAACTATTAATATAAAGATGACAGATAACTTTTCATGTCATGCCACCACCAAATTCCACCTTTTATAAATTTCTCAAGATCTAGATATGAAAATAAATATCAACTCTGATCTATCTATCCTTGCTTTGATGATGCTATTTTCTGATAAATTATTTTGTTTCTTATATATCGTGAACCATGAAAAAGGATTTACAATGCCGGTTTTAAAATAAGAAGTCTTCAATAAAATCTAAATTGATTGCGGTTTCATTAGAAGCTAAACTTTTGGCCATCTCTAACCCTACTACGATATTGACCAATGCCTTCCTCTAATTGATTTTTCATACGGTGCGTATTTCTCATCTTTTTTTAAAAAACAAAATGTCTTTTCCATGAACGATATTAACATTCTTTTCAATGTAATTTTTTAATTTACTCCTTCTTCTTGCATGATAACCAAATCTATAAACCTTTTCATTTAGCTATTTGTCTTTATTCCTCCGTCTAGATTTAAAAATCTATCGACATAGCAATGTATTATAGGTTCATTAAATGCTTCCAGCATTAAACTTTCAAATGAATTTTTAGATCCTTTATATGTTCAATATTAATCGTCGCCATTTTGGAATTATCTAATTCTTCAAGTCTCAAAAAATTTTTTTTTTTGTTTTTAACTAAGCTAACTATGATTTTTAAGTAAAGGTCAACTTCGACAAGTCTTTAAACGTATTTCCATTCTGAATTCAACGTGTCTAAATATCTGGAATTAATTGATACTAAATATGTAATGTTAATAAAAAAAAACGATTATTAAAATAAAAAGACTTATAATTTACAATTTACCTCACGTAACCTTAATGCTCTTTTGTTAACTATTTTTTTTAACTTATCTTTGTTCTTAGCCGTCAAATTGTGAGGTGTTAAGTGCTAAAATTATTACTTTCGATCGTTACTACAAAATTTCAGATTAGATCGATTATTCTTGAACTACCTAGCACATTTTTCTTCCACGTGATTTTTTAGCCGGTATTACTGGGCGAAATTATCCGCGTGACAAATAAGGTGACAAATTATATAAAGAGTCGATCATCACGTGATATAGTTTTGATTTAAAAGATATGAAAAATAAATCATAGAATTTAAAATATTTTAATTTTGTTAATCTTTGAATAAAGTAATAATAATAATAATAAATTAAGAATAATAAGTTAAAATATTTTTAATAAAAGCAATTTCTAAAATAAAAAATAAAAAAGTCAAAAAATTTAAAAATAATTATAATAATTTATTTACAATTATATTGAAACTTATTATAGTGAATTTGGCTTATAGTAAACTTTTTTTATTTTTCCAATTTATTATGTATAAAATTCTATTTGTTATATTGAATTTAATAATAAAATCTCAATATTATATATAATAAATATATTAAAAATTTAAATAAAAATATATATTAATTAATTTATAAACATTATAGTAAATATAATGTGAAATATATATTAATGAATCCCAAAAATTACAAATATAGGTTATAATAAAAAAACATGAATTTATGGTAATTTGCTACTTTTAAATTAAAATAATTTGTTAAAACTTTATTATAACATCTTAATTTAAGAATAACTTATTAATAGAATAATATAAATTTTTTTTGTTTTAAAAATTTCTAAGTTTAAATAATACAAATCAATTGTTTAATATAAAAAATATAATTGCAAAATATATTTTTTAAAAAATACTTATTTTACCTACACACTTGTTAAATATATATATTATTTATATAGTTTTATATTGCATAAAATTATTTAAAAATGTGTAAATAATATATAATATATAAATAATATAATACATTCTTTGCGAAAGATTCTATTTATAATATTGTAATATGATATTATAGTATAATATTACAATACAGTATTGCAATATAATATTACAGTTTTGTATTTAATATTAAATATTGTGATATTATATATTATATATAAATTTATATTATGATTTTAATCTAATTTTAGCCAATTTTGCGATAAACTAAAAAAAAAATTAAATAAAAAACAATTTTTTAAAAAATTGCATTATAAGAAATTTTTTTATTTATATAAAATTCATTATAAAGAGATTTTTTACTATTGTGAATACTTTTACTATTATGAACAAATTGAATAGTACTAAGTATTCACTATAATGAGCTTTAATTGTAATAAGTAATAAATATTATTTTTAATAAGTATTTAAATTTAAAACTTAAATAAAAAAAAATATCATAAAATCTCAAATTTAAGCACATTCTTTTTACAATCACGTAATGAATAAAATTAGTAAGAATGCTTAATTTTGATTTTATACTAGAATTTTTTTTATCAGACATATTCAAATTTATAGGGGTAATTTTTAAATTTTTTTTATTTTTTTTTGAATTTTAATATTTTTTAATTTTATTTTATAAAGTTTTATATCAGTTTTTTTTTATTAGGAAAATAAAGAGAGAAGAAGAGGATATTTTTTAATAAATTATTTTTTATCACTTCATCTATTCTAATATCGCAGTATTTAGAATTATATAAACAGATGATTAATCATTTTTTATTTCAATTGTTTTTATCAGGAAAAGAGGAATATTTTTTTTTATTTTTTTAATTTTTTAAAAAAAAATGAAATTTTTTTTTATAAAACTTAATTGCTCTAATACGCTTACTAATTTTACACAACTTTTCAATAAAATTTTATTATTCTAAAAATTATTAACTTACTAACTTTACCTAAAAATACTTTTTAATAAATTTAAATGAATAGATTAAATATTGATATTTAAACTTTAGAACTAAACTCAGTCAATTTTTCCTTAATATTTTTTATCCTCAATAACTAATTTTTCTATTCTCAATTTATTGAATAATATTTCTTTTCTTTTTATAAGATTTACTTAATCTTGCAATAAACCTACATTATCTTATACGGGCTATTGCTCCAAGCATGCCAAAAAAATTTATCGTCATCTCGAAAGAGAGAGACAACGAATAAGTTAATTTCAAAGGGATCGTGCCTACTTGTATGATGGTCGTAAACCCCTTATTAATAAAAAATTTCTTGGCAAAACTTCCTGAACCGAGTTCAGAAAAAACACGTGGCCAAAACTTCCTGATCTCA
>CAJVPQ010001109.1:0-20301 GCA_910591825.1 Funneliformis caledonium
ATCCTACCAACATTACCCAACTCCTTAATGATACTTAATTGCTCTTCTACTCAAATAACTATCCTACCAAAATTACCAAACTCCTTAACGGAACTCAATTGCTCTGGTACTTCAATAACTATCCTACCAACATTACCCAACTCCTTAACGATACTCTGGTGTAATGGAACTAAAATAAATAGCTTACCAACATTATCCAACTCCTTAACGGACCTTGATTGCTCTAATACTCCAATAACTATCCTACCAACATTACCCAACTCCTTAACGAAACTTAATTGCTCTAATACTAAAATAACTATTCTACCAACTTTACCCAACTCCTTAACGGAACTCAAATGTTATTGGACTGAAATAAATAGCTTACCAACATTACCAAACTCCTTAGCGGACCTTGATTGCTCTAATACTCCAATAACTACCCTACCAACATTACCCAACTCCTTAACGGTACTCAAATGTTATAGCACTAAAATAACTATCCTACCAACATTACCTAACTCCTTAATGGAACTTGATTGTTCTGGTGGATTTTTATCTAATTTTCAAATAACAATCCTACCAACATTACCCAACTCCTTAATGATACTTAATTGCTCTTCTACTCAAATAACTATCCTACCAAAATTACCCAACTCCTTAACGGAACTCAATTGCTCTGGTACTTCAATAACTATCCTACCAACATTACCCAACTCCTTAATGGTACTTAAATGTTATTTGACTGAAATAAATAGCTTATCAACATTGCCCAACTCCTTAACGGACCTTGATTGCTCTAATACTTCAATAACTACCCTACCAACCTTACCCAACTCCTTAACGACACTCTTGTGTTGTGAAACTCAAATAAAAAGCTTACCAAATATACCTGATTCCTTAACAAATATATACCCTGAATCCTTAAAATCTCAAATATGATAATAACTACTCTATGCGTTCGAAATAATGACTTTAATTTTAACCTTCTTTAATGTTCAAGATTTTGAGAAGTAACTAATATAAACAATGTTATAAGCAAATGGAAGCCTTAATTTCAATGAAAGATTTGTTAATAAGACTTTAATATTCACCAGATCTACGATCTAAGATGCTCAATATCTAGAAATTAGTTATAAGGTCTTCATAATTACTTGTATTAAGACGGTTTCTTTTAAATCTTTTTAGACTCGTCTACTGCAGTTTAATCTCACAAGTTTCACAATTGGAATCACATTATTCTTTGTTCAAAATAATGAGTATCTTTTTATGAATAGTTAAGGCTTCACAAGAGCTTTTTCTAAAAATAGACGAGATTCATTATTAGACTTAGGCCCCACCAATTTAAAAGTTTATTTAACATCACAATTCATAAGGGGGATGAGGAAAAATAATCAACAGTAAAATTTAAACACTTTATATTAACAAATTAAACTTTAATACTGTGATACTATTATATTATATAAATTCTTAATTTTTAATGCTTAAATTATACTGTAAGTTATCAATTTTTTCCTAATTTTCTTTTCTTAGACCATTGATTAGTATTATGCCTACAAGTAAAGAAATATTTTTGCCCAATTTGGGATTTCTTCCAAGATCAAAACCACTTGCATTGGGATCAAGCTCAATCGTATTCTTCCATAGGTCTTTTCCAAGGTTTAAGAGAAAGAAAGAGTTCTTGTAATCTACTTGGCAAAAAAGAGTTAAAGAAATCATCCATGCTCATAAATCAACCTATGATTGTAGTTTGGTATACAAACACGTCAAGCTGGTAAAAAACTTTTTACTCACTTTTTCAACAATAATATTATGAAATACTAGACTCACATAGTCACAATAATCTGTTCTGTTCTATTTGCCCAACAAATATGATTCATGAAGATGCACACTATCATTTCTAACTATTACAAAATTAACAGCTTTTTGTCAAAGTCACTAGGGTCAATTTCATTTCAACGTTTCCCTAATGCAAGTTATTAATTACATATCCTAAAGATGACTTTCTTTCATTGATTTAAATTAGCTCATATTTTGGACTTTCCAACAGCTCTATTGAAAAGGATTAATAATTAAGTCCATTGTGAGTAACAGAAGCAAAAATAACAGTCAACATGCACCAATTCCTCAATCCAAGCCCCACTAATACGATCAGTAATCCATGTAACTGATATTCTTCAATCAATCAGGACGAATCTTTCTTCGAATTGAAAGTTGAACACCGTTCTTTTTAATAAAGTCCTATTACGAAAAATAACTACAAACATTTTAGTATTTCTATAAATAAAGAGAGAGAAGGAATACAACCACCTGAATTCAAATTATATAACATTTATGGGTCTAATAGGAGCCTACACTGAAACCAAATTACATACATTTATGTTAGACATCCAGTATTTAAACTACTTTAAGTAAAGAAACCCTATATATAACTTCACCAATGACTGACCTATTACCTTATGACCAAGAAGCCATATGCAACTTCACCGAATGACCGCGCTTAGAATGCAATTTCAACCTTACTCTTAAGAACGTCTAGTAGTGCATTAGATAATATGAACAACTTCTTTTTCGTCAGATCTATAAAATAAGGAAAGAAGTTGTTAGAGGTGTTAGAGAAGAGTATCGAAAAGAGAGATATTAATTAATAAACTGAGCTTAGACCTGAGAACCGTTGTGATAAGTCAGTAATCGTCATACATGTCTCGTTAGGTTTATCGTCACCTACATTATCTGGAAAAGGGGACAAACACGATTAGAATGTCTTATATAAAAGAAACTGGGAATAGAGGGTCACCTTTCAAACAACGAGACCCCTCGTGATTTAAATGAAAATAATTTCATTTGTGGGATACGATGTAGTCCTATCGTGCTTTGACGGCCTGGATGGTATCCTTTCTCTTAACAATATTCGGACCACCCTGCTGCTAAAATGACTTACATGATAATACCAGTGTCATGCCCTAACACCTGTTACCCGTTACCGTCACGGTTCATTTGCAAAAATATTTAGGATATGTTGGAATGTAAACATGCTATAACCTCGTAAAAACGCAGGATTAACCTTTCAACGCCAAAGCTTCGCCAAAGCATCACTTGCAGAAGTTCTCTTTAGAACATAGTTTGATATCTGGATGTAAAAAATACGTTTTCTCAACCTTTTTATGCCAAAATATCGTCTAAGATAGTATAATACTTCTTTTTTTTTTTTTTTTGTATGTTAAGAACTTTTAACAAGACCAACCGACTAAAATAATTTTTTTTTTTAAAAAAAAAAAAAAAATAAAAAATAATAATAAGAATTTGTGGAAAATTTTCAGTAAAAAAAAGAGAGAAGTCGTTAATTATAAAAAATTACGTGGATAAATTTGTGATATGCATATCCGGGTGATAAATTTTTACGTGATGACATCATTAGGAATAGGTTAATGGCAAAGTTTAAATTAGCATAAATCAAGTTACTTGTTTTCATAATGTTCCACCTACAGTATATTGTATAAAATTAGCTGCGCATAAGTTATTTAGAATTTTAGAAAAGAAAATAATCACTTAAATATATTTAACTTTTTTTTTTTAAAAAAAAATGTGCATTCTTGGTATTGGAAATATTTTATTTGAAAACTTGAACTAAAAATTATTCCAAAATTTAATGCGTAGATGTTATTGAAAAAAATTTTAAAAATTTTTTCAAAGTTAAAAAGAAATTGAATGCAAATAAAATTTTTTTTTTTAATTAATTATTGTATTTAAAAAAAGGGGGATCCATAATGAGTTGTAATTGAAACTGAGGAACCGAATGATTTCAGACACCAAGTAAATACCCACCCGACCGTATAGGCAGATATCCGATGCGATTGATCATCCGATCACAACTCAGCCTCAACTCAATTGGCATTGTATAGGAGTTGTGATCATGTAAATCTCGCACACTAAACCACAATGACAGTTCTCATCAAAAGTTACTAATTACGAATTTCAAAATCTTTTAAACTTAAATATATTTGAAAATAATAAATCATATGATCCATAAATTGATTGTAATTGTACATACCATACCATATAAAATTTGTTTCATAAATATGTAACAAACTTGCCTTGTTGAATTGAGGACTTAGAAAAACACACGTAATGTATGTATAATACACTGAACAATCTATTATAGACATCAACTATTATTTATTCAACACAATCAATCTAAGACTTTTGGCAAATGGTTGCAGTTTTCTAATTCTTTTGATCAAAGAAAACTTTAATAATAAGTGAAGTTTCGGTTAAATTATTTATGCTTTAGTCTTGCTAAAATCAACTAACTGGTACCACCACCAAATTTTAACGGTTGGCTTAATGTGCCGACTATTTAATTGTTCACCTGGTCGTTTCCAATAAAATTCTCTTCCATTTGGATTGATTAATTCAAATTTTGAGTCATCTGACCAAATAATTTTAAATAGTACAGATTTTCATTTCTTCATATTATTTATTTTACATTACATCATGTGTTGCTATTCCAGTTTTGGTCAAAGTTCCTATTTGTGGGCTCTCTTGTTTTGTAGGTTGCTTCGGTAAGAATTTATTTTTTTTTATTTGTTTGCGCGTGTATGTATTGTTTTGGTTATAATATAAAGGAATTTTTTTTTAAAAAAAAATCCAGAAAAAAGTTTTCATTTTTATTTATTTATACCTTTGAATTTAATATGGAATATGCCATTTACTTGAAATTAAAGTTCTCTGCTTGAATTGGTTTTTCTATAAAAAACATATATTATAATTCATTTAGTTGTGTAAAAGGTAATTTAATTGGTATGATCACTAGTCAATATGATGTTGGCGATAAATAAGTTCTTGTGTCTTTAATATTATATTTACTAGGGAACAGTAACAATTTAAACAATATAAACGTGACAGCACGTGATCGTCGATTTAGAGTCATTTATCGATTATATTAAATTATGGATTATATGTATTCATTCATAAGATGAAAGACAAAACAGACTTAAAAAGTTCCGTCTCCTACAAATTTAAAAGGATATAAAAAAAACGAAGTGTAATGCAAATTTTGGATATTGTCTGTCCAGTATTGACAGAACATAAATATTAAGTATTGATTCTGTGGAAAGAGATGATTGTTGCGCCAAAATATTGACAGCGGACAATGGTGGTTTTGTCACATGTATAATACTGAGGCAAATTCTCTCTGCATGATGAATCATGGGAACAGAACGTTGGAGAATTCATGCCAGAAATTAATTCCCAATGCCCGATGATTTGAAGTGCCAGCAATTAAAACTCATTGTTGGCGTGGATCAATCGCTAGTGTAAAAATAGATAGTTAGTTGTAACCAAAAGGTCGTCACACATATGCCGAAGCATGAGGACAATCAAATACTAGGACAATTCAATGGCAATCCTGCATATTGATCACCCAATAGAATTCTGCGTTGTTGGTCACGTGTGTTTTTCACAAAAATTTGATTTTTATTATAAGTCCTGTTATGCTTCGGACTAGAACGGTTACTGTTCCCTAGTAAATATAATATGTTAAAGTACATAAGAACTTATGTATCACCAACATCATATTGATTAGTGATCATACCAATTAAATTACCTTTTACACAACTAAAAGAATCATAATAAATGTATTTTGTAGAGAAACCAATTCAAAGGAAAGAACTTTAATTTCAAGTAAATGGCACATTCCATATAAAATTCAAATGTATAAATAAATAAAAACGAAAACTTTTTTCTGGATTGTTTTTTAAAATAAAATTCCTTTTTATATTATAACCACAACAATACATACACGCGAAAACAATTAAAAAAAATATAAACCTACAAAACGAGAGCCCACAAATAGGAACTTTTGACCAAAACTGGAATAGCAACACGTTATGTAATGTAAAATAAATAATATGAAGAAATGAAAATCTGTACTATTGAAGATTGGAGCAATATTATTTGGTCAGATGAATCAAAATTTCAATTAATCAATCTAAGTGGAAGAGAATTTTATTGGAAACGACCAGGTGAACAATTAAATAGTCGGCACATTAAGCCAAACCGTGGTGGTACCAGTTAGTTGATTTTAGCAAGACTAAAGCATAAATAATTTAACCGAAACTTCACTTCTCGTTTTCTTTGATCAAAAAGAATTAGAAAACTGCAACCATTTGCCAAAAGTCTTAGATTGATTGTGTTGAATAAATAATAGTTGATGTCTATAATAGATTGTTCAGTGTATTATACAAACATTACGTGTGTTTTTCTAAGTCCTCAATTCAACAAGGCAAGTTTGCTACATATCTATTAGATAATATTTATGATACAAATTTTATATATGTACAATTACAATCAATTTATGGATCATATGATTTATTATTTTCAAATATATTAAGTTTAAAAGATTTTGAAATTCATGGTGTGGTTTAGTGCGCGAGATTTACATGATCACGACTCCTATACAATGCCAATTGAGTTGAGGCTGAGTTGTGATCGGATGATCAATCGCATCGATTCACTTGGTGTCTGAAATCATTCGGTGCCCCAGTTTCAATTACGGTTCTTTTACAGCAATGAATTAAAAAAAAATTTGTTTGCATTCAATTTCTTTTTTAACTGAAAAAATTTTTAAAATTTTTTTCAATAACATCTACGCATTAAATTTTGGAATAATTTTTAGTTAAGTTTTCAAATAAAATATTCCAATACCAAAAATGCACATTTTTTTCTTTTTAAAAAAAAAAGTTAAATATAATTAAGTGTTATTATTTTCGTTTCTAAAATTCTAAATAACTTATGCGCAGCTAATTTTATACAATATACAGTTCTCGAAAAAAGTAATCGGAATTATAAAAAATGTAATAAATAAAAAACTAGTGATTGAAATTACTTTAAATTTTAAAGATTTGTTGATAAATATATAAATATTATGTATATAAAATTTCGTCTATTTACTTTATCTCCTTTTTGTCTCACAATCACATTTTTAATTAAAAAAAAAATCATTAAAAATTTAAAGAATGAAAAATTTGTTAAGTTTTTATATAATATCAATGAACAGCTTTTTATATTCATATAAAAAAAATTACTAATATAAAAAGTATATCTTTTAGTAGATTTATGAAAAAAATTTTGATGCTAATTTATCAGTTGGTTTTCGGTAAATCGAAATTAAAGTTGACTATAAAATATCATGCAGAATGCAGAACATAATCGTACTTATTTAATAAATTTTTTTGTATATTCGAATACTATTAATCTACATTAAATAATATAACTATTGTAGTTTGAATTAAAATCCTAAATTTTTGTTCTTTTAGCTATTTTTAAGGGTTGAGGTCATTTTAGTAAATAAATTTTAATTTTAATTTTCTCAGCAATTAATGAATCATAAAGTACCAAATTTTTTTTTCCAATGAATCAGCCTACTGAACTTTGATTTTATAGCTATTTAATCTTAATAAATTGTAGTTAAAATGCTGTATTAAATTTTTCAGGTTTTACTGCTTAAATTTTTTTTTTTTGACTTAAAGGACGATTGTGGGACATGGAGATAGGATAAATAGCTGAAATTATGTATACATAATATTTACATATTTGACAACAAATCTGCAAAATTTAAAGCAATTTCAATCACTAGTTTTTTTATTTATTTACATTTTTTTGTAATTCCGATTACTTTTTTCGAGAACTGTAGGTGGAACATTATGAAAACATTTAACTTTGATTTGTGCTAATTTAAACTTTTGCCCTTAACCTATTTCTAATGATTTCACCCGCATCGAGTACATGGTATCATCATGTAAAAATTTATCATCCGGATACAAACATCACAACTTTATCCACGTAATTTTTTATAATTAATGACTTCTCTCTTTTTTTACTGAAAATTTTCCACAAATTTTAAAAAAAATAAATATTATTTTAGTCAGTTGGTCCCGGTTAAAAGTACTTAACATATAAAAAAAGAAGTATTATACTTTCTTAGGCGATATTTTGCCATAAAAAGGTTGAGAACGAGATATTGTTTACATCCCAGATATCAAACCATGTTCTAAAGAGAACTTCTGCAAGTGAAGCTTTGGCAAAGCTTCGGCGTTGAAAGGTTAGTCCCGCGTTCTTATGAGGTTACAGCATGTTTACATTTTGAAAACTTCCAACATATCCTAAAGATTTTTACAAATGAACCGTGATGGTAACGGTAACGGGTGTTAGGCATGACACTGGTATTGTCATATAAGCATAATCATCATCTTGTCATTTTAGCAGCAGGATGATCCGAATATTGTTAAGAGAAAGGATACCATCCAGGCCGTCAAAGCACGATAGGACTACATCGTGTCCCACAAATGAAATTATTTTCATTTAAAATCACGAGGGGGGTCTCGTTAGTGATGTGATGGCATAGCTGTGTTTGAAGGGTGACCCTCCTATTCCCAGTTTCTTTTATATAAGACGTTCTAATCGTGTTCGTCTCCTTTCCAGATAATGTAGGTGACGAAAAACCTAATGAGGCATGTATGATGATTACCGACTTATCACAACGGGTCTCAGGTCTAAGCTCAGTTTATTAATTAAATTAATTAATATCTCTTTTCGATACTCTTCTCTAACACTCTAATAACTTCTTTCCTTATTTTATAGATCTGACGAAAAAGAAAAAAGTTGTTCATATTATCTAACGCACTACTCGACGATTTTAAGAGTAAGGTTGAAATTGCATTTTAAGCGCGGTCATTAGGTGAAGTTGCATATGGCCATAAGATAATAGGTTAGTCATTAGTGGTTACATATAGGGTTCTTTACTTAAAGTAGTTTAACTACTGGATGTCTAGCATAAATGTATGTAATTTGGATTCAGTGTAGGCTCCTATTAGACTCATAAATGTTAAATAATTTGAATTCTGGTGGTTGTATTCCTTCTCTCTCTTTATTTAGTAGAAATACTAAAATTTTTGTAGTTATTTTTCGTAATAAGACTTTATTAAAAAGAACGATATTCAACTTTCAATCTGAGGAAAAATTCGTCCTAATTGATTGAAGAGTCTCAGTTACGTGGATTACTGATCATATTAGTGTGGCTTGGATTGAGGAATTGGTGCATGTTGACTGTTATTTTGCTTCTATTACTCATAATGAGCTTAATTATTAATCCTTTCAATAGAGCTGTTGGAAAGTCCAAAATATGAGCTAATTTAAATCAATGAAAGAAAGTCATCTTCAGGATATGTAATTAATAACTTGTGTTAGGGAAACGTTGAAATGAAATTGATCATAGTGACTTTGACAAAAAGCTATCGATTTTGTAATAGTTGGAAATGATAGTGCGCATCTTTATGAATCATATTTGTTTGGCAAATAGAACAGATTATCGTGACCATGTGAGTCTAGTATTTTATAATATTATTGTTGAAAAAGCGAGTGTAAAGTTTTTTACCAGCTCGACGTGGTGTGTACACCAAACTACAATCATAGGTTGATTTATGAGCACGGATGGTTTCATTAATTTGTTTAACTCTTTTTTACCAAGTAGATGACGAGAACTCTTTCTTTCTCTTAAACCTTGAAAAAACTTATGGAAGGATATGACTGAGCTTGATCCCAATGCAAGTGGTTTAGATCTTGAAGAAATCTCAAATTGGGCAAAAATATTTCTTTACTTGTGGGCATAACAATATTAATCAATGGTCTAAGAAAAGAAAATTAGGAAAAAGTATAATTTAGGCATTAAAAATTAAGAATTTATATAATAAAGAAATATCATTGAAATATAATAGTATCACAGTATTAAAGATTAATTAGTTAATTTAAAGTGTTTAAATTTTACTGTTGATTGTTTTTCCTCCTCCCCCTTTTGATTTTTATTTAATTGTGATGTTAAACAAACTTTTAAATTTGGTGAGGCCTAAGTCTAATAATGAATCTCGTCTATTTTTAGGAAAAGCTTTTGTGAAGCCTTAACTATTCATAAGAAGATCCTCATCATCTTGAACAAAGAAGAATGTGATTCCAATTGCGAAACTTCTGAGATTGAACTGCAGTAGACGAGCTTAAGAATATTTGAAGGAGACCGTCTTAATACAAGTAATTATGAAGACCTTGTAACCAATTTCTAGACATTCCGGCATCTTGGATCGTGGATCTAGTGAATATTAAAGTCTTATTACAAATCCGTCGTCAAAATATAAGATTGTTTATATTAGTTACTTCTCAAAAATCTTGAACATTAAAGAAGGCTAAAGTTAAAGCTATTATTTCAAACGCATACAGTAGTTATTGTTGTATTTGAAATTTTAATGATTTGGGGTATATATTTGTTAAGGAATCGGGTATATTTGGTAAGCTATTTACTTCAGTCCAATAACATTTGAGTATTGTTAAGGAGTTGGGTAAGGTTGGTAGGATAGTTATTTGAGTCCAAGAGCAATCAAGTTTCGTTATGGAGTTGGGTAAGGTTGGTAGAGTAGTTATTGGAGTATAAGAACAATCAAGTTTTGTTAAGGAGTTGGGTAAGGTTGGTAGGATAGTTATTGGAGTACGAGAGCAATCAAGTTTTGTTAAGGAGTTGGGTAATGTTGGTAGGATAGTTATTGGAGTTAAAGAGCAATTGAGTTCCGTTAAGGATTTGGGTAAAGTTGGTAGGATAGTTATTGGAGTATTAGAGCAATCAAGTACCGTTAAGTAGTTGGATAATGTTAGTAAGCTTGTTATTTGAGAATTAGAGCAATCAAGAAATGTTAAGGAGTTGGGTAATGTTGGTAAGCTTGTTATTTGAGAATTTCTACAATCCAATTTTGTCACTTTTCGATATCTTTGCAATCCGCCTAAGGTGTTCAATATGTCATCCTTATTATCTGTAATAGTCAAACTATCAATAGTATCATCGTAAATAATAAATTCAAGATTTCTGATTCTCTTTTCTAATTCCCTAATAATTTCTTGCTTTTCTTTGGTTACTACTCGTACTCTAATCTTTTCTTCTAAATTATTAATAATTACTTGCTTGGCTTTGGCCTCTTCTTTAACCTTTTCTTCTAAATTTTTAATATTTCCGTTGGTTTCTTCTTCTCGTTCTCTAACCTTTTCTTCCAAATTATTAATATTGGCCTTGGTTTCTTCTTCTCGCTCTCTAACCTTTTCTTCTAAATATTTTAATTGTGAACGTAACCCTTCGTTACTTTGCTCTAACTCCTTAATTCTCGTTTCCAAGACTTTTAAGGATTTTTCCAAATTATTCTTTAAAACCATTTTTGATTGATTATTGTTCGGATGGTTATTTCAATGAGTTTTATTGTTTTCTTGCACCAATAGAAATCTCTTTTTGCTCAGCCCTCGGGTTAAAACTTTTTAATTGTCAGACTATGAGTGTTTATTTCATGCAAATTTACTCAGCCCTCGGTTTAAATTTTTTCCTACCGTAATTTTCTCCATAAATAATCTAGTCTTAAAAATGGATCTAACCGCTTCTTGTCTTACCAAATAAAGTTAGCTGCTTTCTGAAAATCAATAAAGTTTATCAAAATGCTTCGTTTCGTTAGCTTGCATTTTAATCAAATGCATGAATAATTTATCAATGATCATTTCTAATATATTTATACGTTCGTCATTTTGTCTTTGATTTTGATACGATAACTAAAGCTACAGTAAATAATAGAGATTTTTCTTCAAAACGATGTGACACTGTAGACAGAAATATATCACGTGAAATTTCGTGCCATGATATACAGCGTCGACACGTGCAAACTTTAGTTTTCAAATTAAGAATCTCCGAGATAAATTATTTATAAAATAAAAGAATTAATTACTTTAATGGATAAACTTTTTAGCTATTCATACTAGCCGATATATGGATTATTTATCATTAATTCTCGATCGGTATTCATTATATAAATTTTTTTTTTTCATAACTTCTATAAAATTAATCGGTATTTTAAATTTCTAGGTAACATAATTATATCTGCAAAAATGGAATCATTAACATCAAAGATTGATTCTACAAGTTCTCTTGATATACAGTATTTCAGTAAGTCTAAAATTGGCGAGTTTCAAATCATCAAGATTCGTTTTGATTTTTAATACATTTTTTTCAGAGCAAATCTAAGGTAAAGTTAGTAAGCTCCTTGCTGTACCGAATGAGATGTTTTAATGGCAAAAACTTTGTTGTGTGATTTGAAAGCCAACGCCATCAATTTGCTCAATTTCGCAATTATTTACGTCATCAATACGGGTTTGAAACTTTATATTATGCGTTACACGTTACATACAACACAGTTAGCCCCTTGCGTTAAAGTAAAACGAGCGCAAAATATTGAGAAAAAGTACATATGTGTCTCTTTCAACTTTTTCATTGATTCAAGGACGTCCGTCTGAAAATGGAGAGTTCGTATGAGACAAGTTTATCCCTTAACCGAACTTACCGTGACTTCAAAATTAGTTGAATAGTCTTTATCCAAATTATCAATGTCACTTATAATATATATCGTTTCATAAACAACATATGAATTTTGTTGCCTTTTTTTTAAATTTTAAATTTCATCGAATCCGTTTAACGTATCCGATGATCTATAGCAAATAACAAAGAATTCTTTTTCAAAATTTTTTTAAGATTTCAAAATTAATTTACATTGATTTTAATTTTAGTAAAAGAAATGGGATTATTTTAGTTCTTACGTTTTTGTTAAGAATAATCATATTGATATTATACACAAAGAAATTTATTACTTAATTTGTTTAATCTTTTTTACAATTAGTAATTCTATGCATCAATATCTTTTTTTTTTTGTTTAATTATGAAAATTAACACACGATCGAGTTAATATAATTTAACAAAGTGGTAACTAACCACATTTTTTTTTTTAAAAAAAAAAGAATAAATAAATAAATTAAATAAATAATAAATAAACTGAATTATTTAACTCTCCTTATCATCAGCAATTAGCAACTATTTTATAATTAAGATCCATATTTGGATAGAAAAAAATTAGATTTCATTCTAGTCCGGCTTGCATTACATTATCTCAAAAGTATGAAATAACTTCTTTCTATTCGGATACAATTTGAGAATTTCTAATATTGTAAGATCAAATAACCATAATTTTTCATATGTTATGTTATCAAAGGAACAAAACGAATTTTAAAATACACTTACAAATTCTAATCATAAAAGTTAGGGAACGGACATAATATCCTTATTTCGGTCAAATAAATTACTTTAATTTTAAATTAGCCAACAAATTTAAGATTAGCATCATGTGATGGTTCGTCCAATCAAAAATTCAAATTTTCTTTTTAGAATCAGAAATTTATAGCAACATCATTGACTTTAAGAATAATTAGTAAAAAAAAAAATTGCTACCAATAATAAATTTAATGGGTTTCATAACAAAGAAACCTTTTAAGCCTCATTCTAAAATGTTGATGATTCGTCCGCCTCCTTTAGATTGTGATCTTTTTTATTTTTTTTTGAACGTAAAAAAATTAAAAACAAAAATAAAATAAAAATAACGGGGGCGGTTTAGTTCCATACAAAAATTAATAATAAACATATGTTAAAAATAGTTTTGATTTAATTTGAAAATGAAAATATCTCAAATTATAAACAAAAGGCATGTGGTCAATTCTTCTTCTTTATCTACTTTAATTAAGCCCCTCATCATTTGAATTCTCCTTATATTTTGATATAAATCAAGAATATTGAACAAGGGGTTTCAGATAAAATGTTTTACTTTATTAAATTGAGTCATTATAACTGATATAGAAATCGAATGTTTTATGAATGTAAAAAAAAAGCGCAAACATTTCGGAGTTGAGGTTCCACCCATCTCAAGGGAGGCTGTTAACAATAACGAGCTTTTACGAATCCTCGAATGTTAGATCAATATAAAATGCAAAGACCAATTAAATTGAAAGAAATATATACTAATTTCAAACAATATTTCAAAGAAATTGTTTTAAAACGTATAATTTAAAGTTTTTTATGTTATATTTTTTTTTTTAATTTAAAAAAAGAATTGAACGAAAAAAAAAAATTTGAAATAACTATCTAGCGAAGATAATTAATCGCCCAGCTGCTAAAAAGAAATAAATTAAAATTTCTTGACTAGGTCTTCTTTTTTTGAATACTTATTCAACTCGAGTACGCAATTCCCGAAACCAAATTTTTGTAGTAATTGGGATGCGCAGTACATGTTTAACGTTTGAGAAAATGTGTGAAATATCACGCATATGAAATAGAGAATCTTAAAAAATGGTCGTATATTAAAATGATCAATGTTTAAAACAATAGGTTTTTTGCGTAATAGGGATCAAAAGGTCAACTGTTGCAGACTAAAAAGGGATTTTAACTAAGGATTTGGTCTCATGTTGAATATATTTATGAATTGACTCCCGTCAACTCCGTACTTTATACCCAAAGATGGAAATTTGTGACAGTGAATACCAACAAAACGATAAGTTCTATTTGTATCTTAGGAATTGCTTTCATGAAACCCATGAAAATAAAGATCGGCCGGTAACGACCCATATAACGTTTTCCGGACGTTACAAACATTTATGGCGTCCTTTTTGTAGGGTAAGTCATCGTTTTAATTTACTCTAAAAAAAAATTAAATTGTGCTTAAAAACAGCCTCTTTGTAAAGATCTTATGTTTTCTAGGATAAATTCTTCTCTATTATCGTATCTTTTATTTCTTTATTTCTTTATTTTATTTTTATTAACCGGATCCTAAATCCTTTAACGTTAACGATGATGGTTAAGTATTTATTTCGTTAGTATTATTCGATAAAAGGACATTTTGGAAAACTTTAGAAAAGATATGCAGTATAATAGCCTTTACAAGTATGATTACAAACTGTTCCATATATGATTTAGAAACTATTTCACGATTTTGAAGCGCTAATAATACTTTGATAAACAAAGACGTGATAAATTATACTTTATATATGAAAACTCGGTCATGTAACAACAATTCGAACTGGAAAAACTTGGAGCTATTTTTTTTAAAAAAAATGTAAGTAACGTATTATAATTTATCGTATGCAAAATAAATTACATCACGCAATATAGTGATGAGAACTTTAGAACAAACTATGAAACAACTCACTGGTTCATCATCACCGATCCAACCCGAAACGAATTTTTTTCGAGTCGGGACTATCATTTTATGACACGAGTCGAGTCCTAATTCAATAAAAAATCACGTCGGGTAAGGGCCACGTTTTTGCTTGGACCCGGATGATCATGAGATTTGATTAATATAAATTGACTTTTTTTTGCTTTTACGTTATGTGACTTAATTTGTAACAAATAAATAAAAACCTATCGAGTACCAATAGTACAACTTCTATAAGCATTTCGAAGGTAACGAAAAAAAATTATCGATTATTAAACATTACTAATACATTTTTTTATAAAGTAACAAGTGTAGTTTTTTCTGGTGGAACCGATCTGATATTTGGTAGAAAAAGATGTAAAAAAAAAAATCAGGATTAAAAAAAATAAATAAATTTTTGACAAATTTTTTTTATTTTCGGCATTAATATTACCCTTGAATTCGGTTCCGTAATTATTAACGAGTTCGAGTTCTAATATGCGTTAGATCCGACCCGACCATTACGGAGCACTAGTTCCATATAATTCGACCAAGATTCTGTTATCGTGGCTTCCTTTACTAAAATTTATTCATGATATATAAGCGGCGTATCATATGTGCATAAAACAAATTTAAAGTTTCTTGTTTAGTAATAAAAAAAAAAATGTTTCTTTAGAATTCCATGCAAGTTTTCGAGTCGGAAATGACGTGTAACATTAATTAATATATAAAATGTCAAATCCAGACATTATTTTTTATTAAACTTTCTTAAAATATGGAACTTACTCTTACAAATTATGATGATTTTGATCCAACTCCAAAATTAAAATCCAATCCTATACCAATTATGTTTATTCCTTTTAAATCCGTTGATAAATGTCATTGTGGAAATGAATACTCTTTGACACTTTTAATTAAACAAGAATATTGTAAAAATTGCTTATCTAAGTATATTAGTTGCATAACTGAAAATAATACGTATTTGGATCTACTTATAGTTACAAATAAAACTTATTGTGATAAACATGAAGCTAGGAATACGGATTATTGCACACAATACATTCAAGAATGGTGTGAAACTTGCTCAGATATTGTTTATTTCAATCAAATACAACATAGCAATTATAGGGTTAGGTGGGAAATGAATTTAAAAATATTTGAGAATAATAAGGATTGTAAATTATGTGAAAAGTTAGTTTATAATTCAAATTACTTTAAAATATGTTCAGATTGTTATAAAATTTCTTCTGGACGACTTTAACTAAAATACTTGTTCCAATTTTTTATTCACCGTGTTGGGAAAGTTATGGATATTGTAGAAATAGTGAAATTCCATGAAACACGTAACTGATTGTCTCAAATGGTGTATATATTGCAAAATAACTTACAATGGATGTAGATATTTTTTAACAACAACCATCATATTTGAAATTACCGATTATTCACAATGTAGAAAATGCAAAAGAACAACAATTATTAATATTGATACATCACTTATAAACAGTGGTAACAATACTATAGATGAGTTTATTCTCAGTACAAAATTTAAAAATATTCGGTTGTTGATAACATGAAAATTACTGTGAAAAAGCTTGAACCAAAATATGTATATAAAGCTTTTATAGAAATAATTTTATCATGTTCAGCAATTAAATGGATTTCATTTTCTCAACTTAAAAATTTAGAAGAAATAGCACAAAGGGGATTTGGCATTATTTATAAAGCAAATTATTTAGGTAAAATGCCTAAATTTCATAATAATACGAATGTTTCATGGTCCATAAGAAAAGTTAAAACCATTGCTATAAAAAGGTTTTTAAATTTAAAGAATATTAGCCAATCTTTCTTAAATGAGGTAATAATTCAAATATTCTATATCTGAAATGTAATTTTATTTAATAATCTAAAATAATCTAAATGATATTATTAGGTAAAATAAATCATCTTTGTTTTTCTGATCAAATAGTTAATCGTGTTAATCGTGTTATGGTGTTACAAAAGATCCTGAAACAAACGATTTTATGTTATTAATGGATTATGCATCAGGAGGTGATTTACATGATCATTTACAAAGAAATTTTGCTGAATTAACATGAAATAAAAAAAATTAGGAATATTATGGCAAATTTTAGATGGGTATTTATATTATATTTTATTTATATTGTTTATATTTTATTTATAATTTATCTTACTAATTAATTTTTTAATGTTAGACTCGAAACTATTCATAATAAAAATCTCATACATCGAGATATGCACAGCGGAAACATGTTATTTGTTTAAGATAATGAAAGAATTTATCAATGGCAAATTGGAGACTTTGGATTATCACGGCCTGAAAATAATACTTTAATAAATAATGAAATATATGGAGTTATTCCTTATATTGCACCAGAAATATTTCATGGTTCTTCATTTTCAAAAGAATCCGATATTTATAGTATGGTTATGTGGGAATTTACAACAGGTTGCAAGCTTTTGCTAATGTTGAACATGATCATAAACTTATTTATGAAATTATTGATGGAAAACGACCTGAAATTACAGAAGATACTCCCGATTGTTATGCTAATTTAATGAAAAAGATGTTGGGATCCTGATCATTTAAAAAGACCTCCTATAAAAGAAATCTGTAGAACTATTGGCAGTTGGTATCGCGGAATATATAATGATGAGAAATTTAATCAAGCTGAAAATAAACGATTGGCATTAATTGAATTAAAGAAACTTGGTCCTGAATTTACTGAAAAGCATCCAAAATCAATCTATACAAGTAGAGCATTTTCTAGGACTTCTATGAATTCACTTATTAAATCACATAATATGAAACAAGGTATAAATTATAAGATAGTAAATTGTTAATAAAAGATGGGTTTTATCAATTATTAATTTATCTGTCCATAATAATTTTCTATTTTTATGCTAGGATATATTTCGAAGGAGCATGAATATGATATAAATTATCAAGGTATCATAACTATTAATTATCAATATTATGTCTATTCATTTTAAATTGAATTAATTTATACAGTATATTTGCAATAACAATATATAGTTTGTCTTCAGCAGTCATATAATCATTCATCTAATATTCGGTATCAAGACGCATACTACGCTAATATGTCATTAAATGGTAAAACTTTATGAAATCATGTCAATTAGGTTTAACTAATAATTTGTTTATTTTTGAATTTTTATTCATTAGAATATATTTCTAAAGAATTGGAATTTGATATTTCCAGGTATTGTAATAAATTATAATTATAATTGTTTTATAAATAAAATATCGTTAATATAAAGATGAGTTTCTTATACTTTTTAATGATGTTATAGCCAATCTGCAATGAATGCAAATTCGACAACTCAAGTTACTTCAAAGACTTTGCATCAAAGTGGAACTCATACAAGACTAATAAATTCATCTATTTCATCTGAGAATTTTTCAAGAAAACATGATATTGAAGAATCGGAAATCAACTCTCAAGTTATTAGTAAGAAAGAACTTTATACATATGACTGACTACTACTAACGGATTATTTTTTATTGAAATTAAATTTTTATATAGAAAAACATGTTAAAACTGGCGATAATGTACTTTAAATTTAGACTTTACAGAATGAGCCCGAATTTATTTTTAATTTACACGTTTTATTTTATATACATTTATATACTTTTGAAAAAAAATTCTCTTTCGATTAGAAAATATTAAATAATTTAAAATAACCAAGTTTATTAGCATTGCTTTTTTAATAAATGGTTTGGTTCGATTTAATCTCGTCAAATTATCACATTAAATTTAAACTTTAAGTTTAGTTATTAGGATCGGTCACGCAAGTAAAACAAAAAATAGCTGCGATGTTATTTTCTTGGAATATATGGGAGGTTTTGCTTTAAATTTCATGTTACGGATCATATGATTTAATATGGAGTGTATGGAAAATCGGTACGGTACGATTCGCCAGACCAGTACGGTACGATTATGCAGATCAGTATTTTTTCGCGGGAAATTTGAATCGTACCGTACCGTACTGGTCCTATATATAAAGCATTATTATAGAACCAGTACGGTACGGTACGAATTTAGAAAATTCGTTCTGGTTTGTACTGCATCATTATTAGATCTTAAAGTTTATATTTCTGACATAAAGTTCAACGGTATGTTTGTCAAAATAACTTTAATTAAATTAAATTAAAAAGAAAAGCGTTACTACATAAAAATTAAAATAATTTAATTACAAAACAATAATTTATTTTATTATGATGCATTTGTACTTCAATCAAAAATGATTATATTATTATTTTTTTTTATTGAAATAAAAAGGAATATAATCAATAATCGGTTAAAATTTTTAATTTTAAAACATTACAAACTTTATAATAAATTCACCGTGTTATCAACGTCTATTACGAAAGGTCATACCGTACCGTACCGTACTGGTCCTATAATAAAAGCTCTATAGGTACGGTACGGTACGATTCAAATTCGCGAAAAATACTGATCTGCATAATCGTACCGTACTGGTCTGGCGAATCGTACCCTCGAAATTGATATTACATGGATAGACCCGATTTAGTAAAATTTTGGGCGATCACTATATTATTATGATACATAACACAAATTTGGTGGCATGAGTAATATACCAAATTTGGCAGAGAATTATAATCATACTCCGTCTAGAAAATAAAAAAAAAATTGAATAGTTTTCGCACTATTCTGACAAAGTTATATATGGAGGACAGTAGCATTTCGAAAGAATAGTATAAGAAATACTATATAATTTTAAAACCCATTTATTAAATTTTTTAAAGCTAACAAAGGTGTACAATATTACATTTTCAGTCTTTTATTACTTTCAGAAACTTCTTCATGGTTTTCTGAAGCCTTTTCAGCCGCCTCTTTTTTCACCTGCCTAGAATATCTGCTTATCCATCCTTTAATTGTTTGTACTTTTGGAATTTTATATCTATCTAATTCTCCTTTATCAGCTAATTTGACCAACTCATTATACATATCTTGTTCAGAGTAACAGTCACTTTTATTTGCATTTTCCACTAAAAAAAATCCCTGTAACAAAAATACTATTTCCTTTGAAATTCATGTACCAGTATCTTTACGCTGTCACGATGGTTTCGTGGCTTCAAATAAAATCTCAAAAGTGGTAAATAAAACTAAGACAATTACTCAAGGAATCACGGGTGATATTTCACAATAAAGTCAAAGAGTTATTCTCAATA
>CAJVPQ010001110.1:0-20298 GCA_910591825.1 Funneliformis caledonium
TTATAATTAAGAATGGAAAAACGTAATCTTATATAATTTAATATTAAATAGATAGTCCTTTTTTTTATTTTATAGAAATATAAAGATTGACTCTAGTATAAGCATTAATATCCCCTATCACATATAATATATTATGCTATTATCCTTCAAAAAATATCTCGCTGCCTCCTCGAACAGGTGTGAACTGCCGATCGCTAAAAGTAGAAAAACAATAAACAAAAATTGCAATATCTTTATTTTAATTATTTTTTATTTTTATTTTTTTTTATTTTCACTATATATTTTTTAAAAAAAACAAATGAGAATGAAAAATGAAAAAGAAAAAAGAAAAAGAAAGGAAAGAAAAGAAAAAGAAAAAAAATTAATGAAATGAAAGTATCAAAGAAGCAAAAAACCTAAGAATGCAAGACTAAAGAAGCAAAGAACTAAAGAATCACTAACGAAAGTACCAATGAAAGTACCAACAAAAGTACTAACAAAAATCTCAAAGAACTACTAATAAAAGGGCCAATAAAAGGACCAAAAAACTATCAAAGAATCATCAACGAAAGAACTAAAGAACCACTAACGAAAGGATCAAAAAACCACTAAGGAACCACTAACGAAAGGATCAAAGTACCACTAAGAAACTACCAAAGAACGAAAAAAAGATATATTAAACAAAATAAAAAAGAAAATTAAAAAAAATAAAATATAAAAAATTAACAAATAGAGATTAAAAAGAGATTAAAAATTAAAAAAATATCTAAAAAAATATCGGGGGTGGAGAATTTAAAAAAAAATCAATAAAAAAAAATAATAAAAAAAATTAGCAAATGAGGAGGAATTTTAAAAAAATAAAAAAATAAAAATGCCAGTAGGGTATAAATAATAATATATAAAAATATAAAAATATCTATTATTATTTATTTTTTACATAGATATTAAGCAAAGTAATAAATTTATAAATTTGATATTTAAATTCATAAAATAACAAATATCATTACATTGCATCAATCTTATTTCAAGGCAACGACACCCAACTGGTTGTATGTTAATATTTACGCAATTCTAAAATATTTACATTAATGTTTTAATCGCTAATAAACATAACTTTGGAATTCCATTCACGAAAAATTTCCAATCATGCTTACAATGGGTCCACACATTTGGATAAGATGGTAAATTAATTAGACGTTCATCTTTTCAAATACCTTTCAAGATTACAAAAAATTATACAATCTCGACACATAATTTTTCCGGAGAGATAATATATCAGCGTCAATGAATTCATGTCTCTCATAATTTTTAGTTTCCTTTAAATAAGATTATAGGAGTTTGAATTTAAAACTACTAATTAAAAAGTTAAACCTTTTATACACTTAACCAGAAGTCTAAATCGAATATTAATCTACATTCTTGTAACAAGTATACCAATAAAAATATTTTAACCTTTCTAAAATAAATAGCCAATCATTTACACTGTTTGTTTTCATGCTTGATATTAAATGAACGGAACCTCGATACATAAGAATTGACGTTAATGATAATCAAATTGAAAATTGATAAATACAGCACTTGTATTACCTTGATCTTAAATATTGAATGAAATTTATTGACGCCCACATTTCAACACTTAAAACTTTTTGCTTTGAAAAGTACTGAAGTAATACCTTATGAAAGGCTCTTTCTTTTCGTTTAAGTATAAAATTATTTGTCGTGGAAATTATTCATTTGTTGGAATTAAAAAATCCTTTAATATTCTTATGATGCTAAAGTTCGCTCACATATAACTATTAGTATGTTACACCAGAAATATGAATTTAGAGAAATGAAAAAAAAAGATTGGTTTTGAAATGTTTCTTTACAGAGTACATTCTTTTTTCCAATGAGTTCTTGGAACCAGATATTGTTTGGAAATTTTCATTAAATGATTTTCTAAACTTGACGATCGAAAAATTTTAATTTCTTTCCAAAATTGTCACGAGATAGGCATCGAAGTAAAAACTATAATATTAACTTTAGGGTTATTATCGTCAAAATGTCCAAAAAATATTAATATGAAGCGTTTAAAATTATTGGTTTAAACAGATATTTAGCTAAATTTACAACCAGCTTCGATTAACAAGGACGTTAAGAATCATTTAAAAAATTTAGGAATTTTCAAAATAAACAAACTATCCCAATTGTTTGTATTTAATAAAAAAAAAGTTTATCTTTCCAACTACCTACAGTACATAAATATAGTCATTACATTTGAAATAGCGGACTGAATTTAAATTATTGAATTTATTGCAGTATTCTAAATACAATAATTTAATAATGCACTTTTGTAAATAATATAAATCTTGTAATTCTGAGATCGTATTATCAATTCAAAACAAAATTTACAAAATTTAAAGAATATTTGGATTTTTACTAGAAGTCTTAATTTGTTTTTCTAAATAATTTTTGGAAAGTAATATGAATTAAAACATATTTCTTATAATAATATAAACTAATAAAATTTTATTACTTACTATTAACTTGAATTTTAGTTTCGATTTCTTTAATCTTTCGTTTTTTAGAAGGTTTTGACGTTGAAATTGCATTCTGTTGTTGAGTGTTCGAAGAATCCTGGATTGTAGAATTTCCATTTATCGCTAACCTAAACGTTAATATTTAGAGTTAATTTACAATAATTCATATAAAGAAAAATTATTTTTCTAAAATATTAGAGTACCTTCGAGTAACGAAATCAAACTCAAATTCTTTTGAAATATATTCTAAAATTAAAAAATATAAATCATAAATCTTTGTTTTAACGAATCTATCAATTAAATCCTTCATAAAAGGTCAACTTTTTAATTAAAATTACCTTCATCTTTTGATTCCTCATCTAAAATAATTATTAAGGTTAATGAACAATGATACTGTATATAAAGATTAATCAAAATGAAACATACCTTGTGTAATACTTAATGAATTCAAAGATGAAGACCTAGAAATTAAAGAATTTAATATTCTACTTGTATAGATCGCTTTTGGATGTTTTTCTGTAAATTCATGACCGTGTATTTTTAATTTTTTTAATTCCTCTCGTTTTTGTTCAGCTTGATTAAATATATCATCATTTTTCTCCTATGAAACCAGCTACCAACAGTATTACGTGTATATTTTATAGAAGGTCTTTTTGAAGGATCAGAATCCCAACAACGTTTCATTAAATCAGCATAACATTCAGGAGTATAATCTGTAATCTCAGGTCGTTTTCCTTTAATAATATGATAAATAAGATTATGATCATGTTCGATATTAGAAAAGGGTTTACAACCTGTTGTAAGTTCCCACATAATCATGCCTATACTATATATATCAGATTTTTTTGAAAATGAAGCGCCATTAAATACTTCTGGCGCAATATAAGGAATTACTCCATATATTTCATCATTTGATGGAGTATTATTTGCAGGTTGAGATAATCCTAGATCTCCAATTTGCCATTGATAAGGTTTTATATTACTTTCAACAAATAATATGTTTCCACTATGAATGTCTCGATGTATGAGTTCCTTGTTATGAATAGTTTCGAGCCTAATTTCAAAATAAGTTAATAAAATAATAAAATATATAATGTAATAACAATAAATATTATGTATATATACCCATCTAAAATATTCCATAAAATTCCTAACTTTTTCTTCCATGATATATTTGCAAACTTATTTTGTAAATGATTATGTAAATCTCCGCCTGATGCATAATCCATCACCAACATATAATCATTTGTTTCAGGATCCTTTGTGATACCATAACATCTCATAACATGATTAACGTAACGATCAGTACAGCAACGATGATGCGAACTTAACTAAAAGAACATGATTTAGATTATTAAAACTATTTAATAAAATCATTTCAAATATAAAAACATTGAATAATTACCTCATTTAAGAAATACTTACTGATATCTTTTGAATTTAAAACCTTTTTATCGCAATTGTATGTTTTTTCTTTATCTCTTTTAAATTGATCATAATATTTAGGTATACCATCTAAATAATTTGCCTTATAAATTACACCAAAACCCCCTACTGCTATTTGTTCTAAATTTTGAATTTGAGAAAAAGGTATCCATTTAAATACAGAACGCGAAAGTATAGGATTTTCCTCAATAACTTTATATAATCTTGATGAATTAGAACGTTTCGCAATACTATTAACAATCTGTCTATTAAATTTTGTATCGTGAATAAAATTATCTATATTACTGTTATCACTGCCTATAAATGATGTTTCACTGCTTACAAGTGATGCATCAAGAGTAATTAGCGTTGTCCTTTTGCATTTTATACATTGAGATTTATCTGTAATTCCAAAAATAATATTTGTTGTTAAACAATATCTACATCCGTTATAAGTTATTTGACAAGGTTCACACCATTTAAGACAATCAGCTACATTTTTTAGATCTTTTATACAATTCATACAATTGATTTCTTGATCCCACCATGGTAAATACAGAATTGGAACGAGCTTTTTAGTCAAAATCGATTCTACCCATCCAGAAGATACTTTATAACACTTTGAACATGTCTTCAAATAACCATTATACTTCTGATTTCCACACAATTCACAAACCTTAAGGTTTGGGTTTGGGTTCCAAAGGTAACCGCTAGAATAAACTTGTTTGAATAAAATTTCAGAGCAAATTTCACACCATTCATGAAAGTTTTGGGTGTGAAAATCTATATCTCTATATTTATGTTTATCACATTGAAAATAACTTGCCATTATGAGTACATCCAAATACGTATTATTATCAGTTATATTACTGATATACTTTGCCAAGCAACATTTATAATATGCTTGACTAAAGTACCTTGTAGATGAGAAATATCTTCCACAATGACATTTATCCCTATTGTATTTAAAAGGAATAAACGTGATTGGTACAGTACTGGATTTTAATTTTGGAGTTGGGTCAAAATAATTTTTATTATTTGTAATCGTAAGTTCCATTTTGTTATAATGGAATATGAATTTTATTCACGACATTATATAGTTTATTTAATGTACGTAAACATTTAGGAAAATTATTCCGAATCTGGAATTCTTAGGAAGCGATGCATTTGGTTTTTCCAAGTTATAATTCTAGAATGATCTTAAATTGGCATTTCATTTTTAAAGAAATTCTTTTAAAGAATCAAGAATTCTATTGAAATTTATGCAGTGCAATGAATGACATAATTAACGCCACTCAATCGATACTAACATTATTGACGAAGATCGTCTAAAAATTTTGGGGAAATAAATAAACTAGAGATGCTAATGTAACCGTGACCGATTTTGACCGATCGGTTGACCGACTGATTTTGAGACTTTGGCTGAACAACCATTTAATTATATATAATGTAATGAAAATTGGTAAAAAAATATTAAAGTCCGCGTTAATTCTGCGCCATTATATATAATAACTTAAAGGAATAAATAAGTAAACCAAAACATAAAAAAATTATTTTGTATAAAGAAGTTTTAAAAAGTTGCATGCTAGTATTGTTTAAACAAGAATTGTATTTTGCTAAATAAAAACGTTCTAATAAACCAAAGCTGTTAAATTAGATTACTATCACCGGTCGGTCAAAGGCCTTTGAACCGATCGCTGACTGACCGTTACCTCCCTAGAATAAACCCACCCAAATGATGAAAAACTTTATTAAAGCTTATGAAAATTGGTAGAAGACAAAAATCTACGAAATCGACATTAACTTTTAGCGATATAATATTTCTTTATTCATTTTAACCAATCAAATAACCATAAGGTTTTGCAACAAAAATAGCACAATCTAATTATAGCTAATTTTGGTAATAATTTAAACAATATTTAGATTAAGTCAATTTTCTAAAGCGACTGTTTAAATTATAGTTTCTTTTTCTTGTTGGCAAAATTGAAACACGTGATTACCATTTCTCATTTACGAATTTTTTTTTTTGAATATTTGAACTAGGTCTAAGACTTTAACTGACTTCGCTTTGACAAAACGGACCACATGACTTATTTCTTAATTATAATTTATTATATATATAAATATAAACAACTATTAAAAGGAATAAAAATAAACCTCGCTAATTTAAATGTACAATTTCTCAATTTACATACATAAAATGAAATATCAGTTGAAAAATGTACAATTTAGATTTTTAAAATTGTAGTTATCATTATATTTCTGTATTACGTTTGGTATCTTGAGTTTTGAAGAACCGGTTTTTTGCACTTTCCTTTCACATTATGTTCTTTAACACGCGAAGAATTTTAGCCCATATACAAGTAGAAGCTTTACATTTATATTTTTTTTCCATTAGTATCAGAATTAATATCCTTTTGAAAGGCCGGTGGAAAACAAAACATATCGTTTCTATGAGGTCAAAATCGTCGCCTGCATGATCATTGTTTGATATTTGGAGCTAGTCGTTATATATTCAAATCAAATCAGAATTAATAAATCTTAATTTCGGTTAACAGTATATATTAGCTTTTGTATTTAAATATTAAAAAATTATTAATTTCAAAATGTGAAAAAAATTTTTTTTTTCAAAAATATTAATTACATTAATGATTTATTTGTTTCATCTTTTTTTTTTTTACAAAAACCTAACGACGTAAATATTATAGATTTAAAGAAAAATTGACAAAAAAAAAATTTTTTGTTTTTTACGATTGAAAAATCAACCGATCTCAATTAAATAATTTTTTTTTTCACTAATCACCATTATTCAATTATTAGGTATAATTAAAAATAAAATAAAAATATCTATATTAATCTATGTACGAGGTTAAAAAATTCCCTATTTTTTTTTTTTTTAAAATTTTACAAATCTTTTACGTTTAGGAACAGCTTTAGGTTCATTGGGGACAGGTTCTTTGGCAGGTTCTGGTTGAACACAAGTACCTCCGTTGGAATATGCTGCTTGACAACCTTCACCACAAAAATTGGGACCATTGCCACAAAATCCATTAACACCACAACATGGAGTAGCGAGAGAATTACAATTATGACCGCCCATATTTGGACATCCATTATTAGTAAGAGGAATTTCACCGACACCTTGAATAGTGACTGTTTGTGTTTGCAAAGGAAAATAATTTTATTTAATGTTAGATTTATAAATTACAAAATTTAAAAAAAAAAAAATTTTTTTTTTTTTTTTTTTGTTACTCACAGAATGGGGTGTACCCATAATTCGCAGGATCTTTTCCAACAGTAATGGCATAATCAATTCCGGTCGCCATTGTCGGTGGCACAAGGAAAGGGCAACTTAGTGCTAAAAAAAATTAAAAAAAGTAAAAGTAATCATTCGATTAGTTTTCACTCTCGTTAATTTTCGTTCCCTTTTAGTAAACATCCCGTTACGATCACATACCAGCAGGGTCGATACTTTTGCATATTTTCATTTGTTCTTTTAAATTTTCCGGTGGACCCTTGACTAAACGTACATCAACCGCTGGCTCAGTTGGAGTATCTTGATTTAAGATCCAAGTGACATTATAAGGGGTATTGGCATCCAACACATCGCCCGATGATGGGAATGTAACAGTATATCCAGCATTAGCGCGTGAGGTACATAATACGGCCAAAAGGAATAAACCTAACAATGACTTTGCCATATTTGAAACGTTTTATAGATCGAATTAAATGAAAAGAAAAAAAAAAAATGATAATTTTTCAAGAAATGAAAATTACTTTTTTTTTTTGAAAGAAAAAGGAATATAACACGGGCTTTATATATAAAAGATTTTTTTTAGTCGTCTGGATTTGTCCCGATTCAAGAAACAAGTTTGCGGTTCGTTAAACCTCCTTAAAAAAAAAGATCAACAAATTACATCGACCTAAAAATAAACAAAAAGGTTTTATTTTTTGACAATTTAGTATAATACTTTAATGAAATACCTGATTATTTATGTTTTATGTCGGTTATTTGTAGAATAAAAACTATTATTTAAAATTATTTAATTATTTGAATTATTTCAAACGGTATAACAGACATGAAACATACATGCATGTTCATGTGTATGCCATCCTGTTGCACAAACGGTTTCCACCGTCAGTTCCTCCACCAGTTCCGCCAGTAAAAAAAGGGTTGATTGATAAATGGGGTTGATTGTTGAAAACTAAATCGATAAACCTTGGGCAGTAATTGGTATTACGACATGATAATATATCTCATTGTTAACAGTCGATGAGTCAAGAAAAAAAAAAAAAAAAAAATTTTTTTTTTAAAGTTCACCTCTGAAAATTCCCAAAAATTATAATGACATCATGCAAAGATCGTTGATTTTTAAGGCACAAACGCATTATCATTGGAGAACGAAGAGGACACCATCAAGGATAAAATTTAGTGATTATCAATCGTGATTTGATTAAGTTTTTTTTTTTCTCCTTCCCCAAAATTTATTTTTAGAGTGGAAGGAAAATTCTTTTGAAGGTTTACATACAGCATTAAAAAAAACGACATTGATCGAATGTACCACGATACCACCGAGACTTATTTTCTTTGTTCTCACAAAGTTTATTATTGTGTGACCGCAGGAATGCACCAAACAGTGACGGTAATCACGTGATAAATTTAGAAAGAAAATTGATGTCAAAAGCAGCAGAAACATTTTGTGAATAACGTCTGTGTCACTTTGAATAGTTTCATCATAATATTGCAAAAAATGTAACCAAGAAAGTAATATAATTTTATGAAAACTAACAAAGGCAATTCCGTTAGAATGTTCTAAATTGGCTTTTGTTGCCGCCAATAACCTAATAAGTTCATTTGAATGAGAAATTCTCTAAAATTAACATTATTTAAAAATAATGGTTTCAGCCCCTATTTTAGGCTAATTTTACAAAATAATCACATCCGTTAAAATGATCGGTCATCGGTTAGGAGGAAATTGGTGTCTTTGATATCGACCTTTCCTTATATTAAAGAGAATAACAAACAAAATAGGTCATTAAAAGCACCAAGGTATCGATCGTAATTTACCTAATTTTATCAAAATTTTGACATTATTACATTCCATGAACACAGAAAAATGAGAAGCACCAGTCATAGAAGTTGAAATTCAAATTTTTGACCAAAAAAAAAAAATAAAAAAAAATTATCCACTGCAGTAAAATTCAAGTTCTTATCATATTTAACCACCAGATATCTTTGATTCTATTGTTGCCTTTCTATTCATATTAATGTCGTAAGTTCATAAATAATTTATATTTTTTTAAACCACATAAAGAGTACAAAAACTAGAAATAAAACTTAATTCATCACAAATAAAATATATATGATATTGCACTTCGTTTTGAATTTCATAAAAAAGACTTTGTGTTGAAAATTTCGTAGTTAGCTATATAATTTATTTAAGAGCAAAGAAATAATTTGGTGTTGGGACTTGCCTAGGATCCGCGCACTCCCTCCTTTTTTGATAACATCATATATTTCTCTCACTTCACTTCTCTGTAAAGTTTCCAAATGGAAATTATTGTAATAACGTGATATCTTTGGATCATGCTGATATTGATGGACGGATCTTTTTATCAATATTAATTTAAAGCATGATCTTGTGTGGCTGACGCAATAACTATTTTATAAATTTTATAACTGTAATCAACGATGACCTCATATTTACGTGTGAAGGTTTGATAGAAAGTTTGATGAAAATTTGTATTTATAAACAAGAATCATTTTTATTCTCGTTCCTTATATTTTATAAAAATTTTTTTACAAAAAAGCACAAACAATTTAGAGTTCATTTTATTTGATAACTTTACAAAAATAGGTAGAAAATTGCAAAACACTTCGTCTGCTAAAAAACCAACTAAAGTCACTGTACTATGACTTCTTGAAAGCGAAGCAACCTGAAGCTAAACATTAGTGAAATAATTAATAGTCTCACTTTTACTGACAAGGAAAAGACTACCCTACGCTCCTATTTTTATAAAATTCTTAATGGAATAGATAAAGCTTTAAGTTTTCTTGATACTTGCCAAATGCCTGAAGCGAAACTTGAATTTATAAAGGAGACTTTCTTGAAGACCGGTATGTTCTAAAATTACGTGACAACTTTTTTAATATTCGGTGATATTTAACTAACTTGCCATTTTTGGTCTCCTAACCATTTAGATGAACATCAAGGTAAACCTTTGCGTCGTAATAATTGGTCAACACGAACGTGACTCGCTAACCTATCACGTTTTGCGTTGTGTAATATTTGTCATCTAATTTCACAAACTTCTCACATTTTGATACTATCTGCAGTCCATATACTTCTATATACCTCTTCTATCGAAAAAAAGGAAAAGATCTGTCAACATTACCATCAAGCCAGAATACCGTAAAGACGTTTATTTCGTAGTCCCAGCGGATAAGAACTAGAGGTTGGAACCGGTTAAAACGGTTAATGTTAACCGGTTAAAATTGATGAATTTAACTCCGGCCGAAATTCAATTGGCTAGAATTAAGATTTTTATGATTGCAAAATATTGTCTAACTCCGGCCAAATTTATAGTACTGGCCTGAGTTAATTTTAACCGGTTATTAGAATTTTTGGCTGGTTCCAACCTCTAATAAGAACAATAGATTAATCGATCTGGTTCGTTGTGGAGAATATATTATTATATGGTTCGCGCACCTCTGACAAATACACGATCGCTGCGAGCTATGGAACAACCGAACAAATTTGGTTTCGTTTGCATCTAGTAAGTTAGTTTACTTTTTGATCAAGAATTTTCAGATCGCACTAATTGAATATCGAATTTAATGATACAATAAGCTTCTGGAGATCTTTTGGTCGAAGAGTCCGAAAGATGCTCATTCACATCTTTGGAGTTGATTCAGCTGAATATATACCTCTATAGAAAGTGTCGATCAGTTAGGAAGGTTTTTTTGAAAATGAGTAACCTTTGTACCCATGCGTTGACACTTGTCCGGACCTTTGGGGTGCGACGAACTGCTTATACCAATATTTCACAATGTTACTAAATAATCAAAAGGATGTTTCGTCTGAAAAAAGAGTGCGATTCCAGTCATCATTTATATGGTTTTGGGCTCATTCTGCTTATGTAACCTTGTAAACATCAGTGTTAGGATCTGACTCGACAAGCCCTTATCGATGAATTCGATATATATACTATAGCGTAATATATATAAGGATTGTACAAGAAAAACTAAAATAAATCGTAAGTATTGCACAAAAAGATGTAATAACGAAGGAAAAATTTGTATGCATTTAGGATCATGCAAATAAAAATTTAATTATTTTTGTAAAATATAACATATTCCTACTAAAAATATGAAAATAAAAAAAAAGCTTCTAAGATCACATAAATATGAAAATATAAAAGAAACTCCCATGATCAGTATTTTAATTTTTTTTATAAATTAAACTTTACGCCACTATTGTATCAATTGGGATCATCAATGATCATCATTATCACCGATACTGTTATCTAAACTAGAGAACGGGTACGTTGTTAAGTTCAGAACTTTTATCTAGACTTTTATGCAATTGCAAGTATTGAGCGGGCGGACAATAGGACACTTTGTGTAATCTTAAACCTGTACATATATAGTCCTCCTTCATTCCGGACTAACTAGAGCAACATCTATTTCGTCAATATCTGAAAGTTCGCTCATTTTTTATTACTTTTATTAATTATTCTTTAGAATAAATTTATTTTTTAAGAAATTATAAAGAAAAATAGATTTAAAGAATTTCAAATTTATGTGTCTGCAGTATTATATTTTTCACGTCTATAATGTATTTCTAAACCCAAACAATCATCGTCATATTATAAAATGTAATCATGCTGATCATACATACTAAATTTGGCAATTATACTATATAACCTTTATATTGTATATTATCGTACTTACTCACCTACATGATGTAGACGCCAAAAAACTTTTTCTAACGAGCATTTAGATTAGTTATACTTTTTCACTTTTCGCGATATCAATTCAACTGTGCGGAATACAGAATTAATTAAATTTTTATCAGCTGTAATTTTGAAATTAGTTTTTTAATTCTTGCGGTTAATTTTGAATATCATTTGTAGTGATTGACAAAAGGAATCTTTTTATAAGTTATTGTGCTTGCTTTAATAAATAATCAAAATTATTTATTAACGCAAGCACAATAACGATATTGTCGTGTGATTTTATGATGTTGACTTAAAATTATGAAGAGAAGTTCATTATCATTCTCTTTTTCGTCATTTTTACTGAATTCTTTTAAAAAAAAATTGAGGAACCACTTTAAAACCACGAAAAAGGTAAACTATTTGCTTTCTTATAATAAGCATATAATTAAACAAATCTTTATTTTAGGCGAATTATACTTTTGAATAACCTACTATAAAGAAAATCTTAACGAACTTATTAATATATTTATAGAAGACGAATCGTTTTATTCAATAAAAAAGCAACTATTTTATGCTAACAAACTATAATGCATTTACGATTATTTTTTGAAAAATATAGATGAAAATACAACCAATAATACTGCAACAATAAAAAAAAGATCCTTTTAGTCAACCACTATAGATACTAAATGATATTCAAATTAACCGCAAGGATTAAAAAACTAATTTTAAAAATTACAGTTGATATAATTCTATACTGCATAATGAATTGATATCGCGAAAAAAGAATAATTTATCTAACTACTCGCTAGATAAAGTTTTTTTGGGATATTTATTAATTATATTAATTAACCCCTTTAGAAAAACACAGACAAGCCTGGGGTAAAAATTATAAAAGTTTTTATTTTTAGCTTCTAATTCGATGATCAAAATTTAAAATATAGGCGATGGATTTCTTTGAAAACTTTTAAACACAATATTTCATAATTACTATATTACAATTTTATTATTTTATTTAAAAATAGAAACAGATTAATAAAAGTATTAAAAAAAAAGTATTATTTACATTTTATTTATTAGTATAGCTAATTTTCATATAAACTCCGTGATATCACTAAAAATATTAAAAAACAAGATCGTCTACATCATACTGGTGAGCACGATAATTATAAGTTATTTGTGCTTGCGTTGATAAGTATAGTCCAATTCTGATCGTCATTACAATAATTTTGATATTAATTATAACTATAAACCTTTAATCCTTTCTCTAATATTATCGTCTTTCTCTATTTTAACTCAATTAATTGTTTCCTTATCTTAAAATCATTGAATAAAAAGTAAATTAATTTCTTTAGAAGAAATTCATTAAATAACAAATAATTACATAAAATTTTGGAACCAACCTTCCAATAATCTCTTCAATTTCTGACTTCCAAGATTTAGAACCACTCTAAATTAAAAAAAATTATTAAAAATGAATGTCACTATGATCAAATATTTAATTAAAAATAAATTTACTTTGATGTTCTTTTTAAGATTTTTAAATTTATATTCACATTGCATATCAGTAAATTCGTATTTATTTTTGTGTAACATTTGGGAAGCACCCATCCAGAGGGGTTTTTTAACACTTTTAGCGATAGAGCCACGCCTTTGTAAACTTCGAACCTTTTCCTTACTTTCTTTCAAATATTCAAGCAACAATTTTGTTGGCTCTATCCCCCATTTAATTTTTGAGGTCTCGTCAAATATATCATTGCCGATTTCATCATAATAGGAAATAATTTCTGAGGGAACTTTAGTTACACTGCCACTGTTCTATATGATGTGAAATTTGTAAGAATAATAAATATTTATTCATAAAGTTATAATACACATTACCTGAGATAAATGATCACTATCAAATTTAACATAATCATTTATGAAAGGGCGTCCAATTGTATTTTGAATACTATCAAATTTATCAATTTCTTCAAATTTCTTATTCAAATTTTCTTTAGTTAAAATATACCCAAATAAGTCCAAATCACACTCTTTTTCGTGATTATCAATCCTTAAACTTCCATAATCAGAATGAAGTATACAAATATGTAGTACTATATTAGCAGAATGCTCAATATTTGTTAAAGAATTGATATTTTCACCATGTTGAACTTCGGAACTATCCAAACTCGACTCATTATAAGTTGATTTGATTATTTGAAAATTAATAGCTTCATCTTCCCATTCAACTAACTTGAAAATACTATGCGGCTCATAATTTGTTGATGGGTAGTATGCATCAATGAGAATGATATTTCCTTTGGATAAAGGAAGCGTTTTTATGTAATAGAATGAATCATCAACGTTTAATGCAATAGATCTTTCGATGAAATCAACTTGAATATCTCGATTATTTGGACTAAAAACTGACAATTTCGAAGGATTTCCAACAATCATCCACAATATGTGACAAGTTCTGATATCGACCTTCGATCTTTTTAAAGGTTTTATCATTACAGAAAATCCATTAACATCGAACAACCTAAATCTTGCAAGAAAATCTTCAGACTTTAAATTATCATTTGTTATAATTGATCCAAATACTTCGTAATTTTCATTTTCCAATGATAATTCTATATTTATTCGCTTATAATGTTCGATATTATCTATATCCAAATCTTTCAAATCGTTTATTCCGGTCAATATAACTTTCAAGTTATTATTTAAGATCAAATCTATATTTTTCTTTTGTTCTGCTTCGAGAACATCATACAAAGAAATAACCTCATCATATTCAATAATTTCTAAATCATTATTTGTTTTTTTAAACCAATCATCTTCTTCAACGACTTCGCCTTTTTGTGTTGTGAGGTATGTAATATTTAAATTATTCAAATATGATTGTAAGGATAAGATTGGTAATTTTAAATTAATCTTTTCAATACCAAAAATCTCTGTGGTTAAAATATTTTTAAGAGATTTTCCTAAGATAATTCTTAATGGGAATAAATGCCCATATACATTAAACACATCTTGCAAAGCATTAAATGGTTTCATACTTTTTAGTGCTTCTTCTATAGCATTCTTAAATACTTCCGAAGGTTTTATATGATACCTACTTATTAATATCTCGTATTGTTCATATTTCACTACTAAATGAATATTTTCTTTATCATTAAAATCATCATTTATAATAAATGGAAAGTTTCTAAAATTTTTAATTGAGAAAATATTATTGGATATTAAAATTTCCTCCAATTTTGTCGTAGGATTTATTAGTTCAAAATAAGATTCATCTCTTGAATTTATTGTGGGAACTTCAATAAAATTAATGGCAAATTTCTTGCTACTTTCTACTTCATTTGATTTGTTAATTGCAAGACCTAGAAATAGGTGAAAATCTTTGATCCATTTTGCTAACTTAACATATGCCTCATTTCCAACCCACATTTCCAACCCTAACTTTTCTTTAAAATTAGCAATTCCAGGATGTTTATCTGATGATATTTCACCTTTTATAGAAACAAGATCTTCATAAGAAATAATATTTATTATGTTATCCTGATATAATTTTCTTAGCCAATTTGATAATTTTTGAAGTGTGTCTAACGCCACACCTTTTGAAGTTTCTATTCTTGGTAAAATACTCAAGTCAAAAGAATTATTATCGAACGGAGTTTCGTTATTATTTTTAGCCAAATTATATGCCCAAATTATATAAAATTTCAAAATTTCTCTTTGTGACGGTGCCGCTAAGCTGAAATTTTTAATATGTAACTGTCCACCAGCTAAAATTTTTTTTGCAATAAAATGGCCATATAATTCGTGTAATACTTCATCATCCGTAAATTTTGAAAAAAATTCTAATTGATCGGCTTTATAAGTGATTTCAATGACCGGGAAATTAATGCACACATCCGAATAAATCCCACAGTTATGATTCTCTATAGTGAGTGGGCTTGTAGAACAATCAGGATTGTTTGTATTAATAAAAACTATAGGCATCCCTTTATACAAATTTATATCCAAATCACCATCATCAACCAAAACAGCCTTTTTACTTGGTTGAATGCTAGCTCCATCGCAAAATAAACCATAATTCAATTTCCATTGTTGTATGATTTTCTGTTCAGTTAGCGAATCAACATCTTTTTTGCCAGCGTCAACTAATTAGAATTTTAAGACAATAATTAGAGATAGTTAATATGTATTTAGTCATAAAACATTAAACTTACCAATATTCTTTTTTTCATAATCCAAAAGTAAATCGTCAGATAGCTTTTCCAATCTTTTTATGGCTTTATCATAACCATTATCAGCAGATTTTGTGTACCATAGTATTGCTTTATCAAAATTTTTTATTGTGCCAATACCATCTTCAAAACAAACAGCGATATTATATTGAGCAATATTATTTTTCATATTTGCGGCTTGTAAAAACAAGTTAAAACCTTTCTTTGTATCAATGGAAGTTCCAATACCTTTTAAATAGCAATAACCCAACATATTTATACCAAAAGGATATTCACCCTTTGCACTTAGGCTATAATAATAAAAGGCTAGATCTGAATTTCTTTTAACATAAATTCCTAGTGAATAAAAATTTCCAGTATAATATTGTGCAATTACGTGTCCATGATTAGCTGCATCAATATAATAAAAAGAAGCCATTTCTTCATCTTTTTTAATTCCAGTACCTTTTTCATAACAAACACCTAATGCGAATTTACTAAATGTACATTGACCTGTTATAACGCTCTCTTCATACGATGAAAATGATGACCGTTTATCAATTGCTGTACCATACCCAAATTCATAACAAATTCCTAAATAATATTGAGAAATAGGATGCTTTTCGGAAGAAGCTTGATGAAAATAATTGAATGCTTTATTAAAATCCAAATTAGTACCGAATCCTGAATAATTCAAATATCCCATAAAAAATACGTAGTCCAAATTTGTCATTTTATTTTCACACAACCATAAATAAACTTTTTCAATAGCGACGTTGTGTGATGATAAAAAACTATCTAGAATTGAAGGAAGTTGCTCACGAGATTTTCCTTCATTCGTTGCCTTTATCAATAGCGCTAGTAATCCCGCTATGATACTTTTCATATCTGCTTTATAATCGATAGGAGCAGTAACTACTTTTATATCATTATCAAACTTTCTAGAAATGAACGATTTCTTTGACCTGCCTAAGGTATCATCAGATATTTCGATTGAACTCTTCTGATCAAATATTCGAGTAACTGGAGACAATTTTCCACGTGATGAATTATCTGTTTTCGTAATCATTGCTTTTAATTTATTAACTACTTGATATATTGCTAGGCGATTATCCGGCTCACTTTCCCAGCATTCTAAATAGCATAAATAAAAATAAACATAAATAAATAAACTCATGTATTTTTATATAAAATAGTTAAATTTAAATATTAGATTTACCGGAATAAATTTTTACATAATCTTCAGGTGTACCGGGAATGATTTTCTCTCTAAGTCCTTGAATAATATCTAAAAATAAACTGAAGCCATAACTTTCACCTTCAAAAGGAGGAAGACAACTTGATATCTCCCATAACAGCACACCAACACTGTAAACGTCACTTTTTTCATTTAGCGTATATTGTTGCGATGATAGGTCATTTTTTCTCCGTCCAACCAATATATTTGGATCAATATAAGGAATTACATCATCATGAAAACAAATTGATTTTTGTTTAGTTGCAGCTTCAATTCTTTTCGATAAACCGCAGTCAGCTAGTTTAATGACGCCTTGATGAATTAATATCTTTTTGAAGTGCTATGGATTTTATAAAGAAAATTAATACATTAACAACATCTTTGATTAAAGCGCAATAAAATTATATATATTATATACCAAGTCACGATGAACGATTCCCACTTCATGTAAACATGATACGGCACTAGCCAATTGAAATGCCAATTTATATTTATCATCCCAAGTAAGTTTATCAAAGTTTTCCCTCAAATAATTTCGAAGATTACCTCCATCAGCATATTCCATTACTAACAAATAATTTCTCAATCGATCACTTGTATTTTCTAAATTATTTAATTGTAAAAAAAGTCATTGTCTTTTCAAGCAATCAATTTTATAAATAAAATATTTAAATATTTATCATACCTTGTTCGGAAATTGTAATACCATAAAAATGAACAATGTTATCATGAATGATATCACGGTGAAATCTCAACTAAAATCATAAAAAATGTTAAAATAAGAAATGGAAAGTATAAATTGCGAAGGTTAAAATTTATAATTACCTCCGCAACGATTTCTTTAGCTATGACGTCGTCAAATTTATGAAAATATTTCAATGCAAAATTATGAGTATTTGTCCAAGTTGCACGATAAATCCTTCCGAAACCTCCAGAATAGATTTCTTGAACGTTTCTAAAATCGTTATATTCATAAATTTTAATGATCTTTTCAAAAATAGCTTTTTCAATTATTTTATTATTCATTTTTAAAATAAGAAAGGGAGTGAGATCGTCTTATTGTGTGAAACTAGCATTTTTTCAGATGCATATTTATATTTATGTGCCCAAATTATAAGTTGGCTGAATGATCAATGGTCACAAATAAAGTGATTGTGTGATTGTATGTTACACCAAGCAAATTTAAATATATATATATATTTTTTTTCTTCCAAATGGGAGTTTTTCATAAAAAATGAATTTTGTTTCTTTAAGTTTCAGAAAATTTTTTAATGTTGACATATTCGTCCAAATAGGCGATCCCCCATCACAACTACCTAAAAAATTCACATTAAATAGAAATGATAATTTATCAAACATTCGTGAAATACTCGAAAAAGAAAATGTAATGAGCGATACATTATTATTTGCGCAAAAAAACAATGGATTATTGGCCGAAATACGAAAAAATGGAGAAGAAGATTGTAAATTATATAATATTTTAAATGATAATATTTTATATTTGGTGAATAATTCAAATCCTGATTGGAAATTTTTAAACAAATTGCGTAAATTAGATTATGGACGTACTATAACTTTTAATGGAATTAAAATATCTAAAAAGAGAGCATTTGAAATGAAGGGATGTAAAGTTACTGAACTTGGGGCAGAGAAAAGTAAAAATGGTAAAGATGAATTTAAATCGGAAAAAGAATGGATGATGAAAACAAATTTATTTTTTACCAGCGATATTAATGTAGAGAATTTAGTAAAGTTGAGAATAACTGTTGAAAAATCACGTAATAAAACTTTTAAACTTGAAACTAATTCATCTTATCATTTCAAGGAATTTGGTAAAGCGTCTTTGGAATTCAGTGAGTGTTTAGAACCAACAAAGGAATTTATTGATGCGGTGAATAATGCTATACAAACCGGTGATGCCGAGGATTTTAAGCAAATTATTGAGGAATATGGTCAATTCATTCCAACTGAAGTTATTTTGGGTGGAAGAGCTTACTACGAGGGGCAGAATATTCGAAAGGAATATTCTGAAGAAAATTCTAGAAACGGTTCTGTAAATATAGGTGCTGGACCTTTAGATATAAAATCAGGAAATGGTTCCATAATTTCAAAAGGAATATTAAATTCCTCTAAACATGAGTGTTCAAAATTTATTGGAGGTGAATGTAATGAAAATTTTGATGAAAAAGCTTGGGCTAAATCCTTAGAGGATTTTCGACATTGGGATTGCATAGAATTTAAAAACCCAATTAGTATCTTTCAACCTTTACCTGAGGATTTACGTAAAAAAATAATTTTATCGTTAGGAAAACGTATTCATTATTCAATAATTGAGAACGCTGAATGTAAATTTGTGGAATTGGGAGAACCGTTTAAATATGAATTACGCATACCATCTCCTATTTCAAATATTATTCGCAACAAAGATACTGATTGTAACTTTTTTGCAACAGTTATTGATGCAGAGGATAATACTTTTAACTGTCAAATGCTTTGTCCGCCGAAAGCAAAACCAATTCTTCTAATACATTGTATCCAAGAAAAGGTTAAACAACAGAAATGCAAATTGAAAATTGGATGGATGGTTATTGGTTATTATAAAGATTTGAATTTTATTCTTTCGGATTTTGATGATATGCAATTAAATATCATTAAAAAAGATCTTACTGCAACATCAAATAAGCATTATAGAGAATTCTTAGATTTTGAATATAATTCAATTAGCAACATAGTTCCTTGTATTGGAATTCCTGTATTAAAGACATTGGATTTATCAAAAATTTCTCATGTCATTGGACATCGCTTTTTCAATGTTCAGGAAGAAAATAAAATTGGATCATATACATTTTCTTATAGTTTGAAGGATCATAATTGCGTCAAATTACCCGAATTTACTTTTTATACACTCATCATTTCAAATTATTATGATCGTAAAGCCTATGGCATATCCCCTTGCAAACGTGGTAATGGTAAAAGAATAAAA
>CAJVPQ010001111.1:0-20283 GCA_910591825.1 Funneliformis caledonium
ACGCCTATTAATAAATAACATTTAATTAAAATTTATAAAAAAAATTAAATTTGTTTTAATAAAAATTTATAAAATACCTAGCAGATGCATAACCTCCAGCAGAATCTGTCACTAATGCATTTATTTGAATATTTTGCGATATTGCTTTTTCAATAAGTAATTCTATTCGTTTAATTACTTCTTCTGCGCGTTGACGTTCTCCACTTATATTTTCTGCATCCCATACAAGAAAAGAGCCATTTGAAGTAATTAAAATAACACCCATTATCTCTTGTTCTACTACATTTTTCCAACCATCAAAAGTTATTGTTACTCCAATTTTATCATTTGAAGCAAGACTTTGGATGTTTGATTGAATGTCATTAGTTGTTGCATTTAAAATCCGACCAGCAAGAGTATAATGATTAGGTAATAATAAAAGAGGTGAAATAAACTTAAAAAGATCCTGAGTTTCATAATTATCAATCCAACGAAAAGAAAATCCATTAGATACAGTCATCCGAATTAATTTTTTTTCAAACATTAGAATTTCTGCTGTAGTTAATGGTCTTCCAACATATTGTGTAATTTGAGTTTGGTTATATTGTAACTTTTTAGCTGAAGATATAGTTTTTCATTTAGAATTTTAGGTTCGTCATTAATTTCTAATTAAAATAAATAAATAAATTAATTTAATTTTTTTAACATTAATTAAATAAAATTTTAATTTAAAATTACCAATAAATTGCCGTTTCTTAGTTATTGTTGTTGTATTAAATTTTGATAATGCTAAAATTCTATTAACTTCGTTTAGTCCATGCTCAGTCAAAAAATTTTGACAAGTTTGAAGATGTTTGTAACAATAACGTTGAGTATTTGTAATTTTATTATTTTCATCTTTTAATAAGAAGTCTCATTCTACATATCGAATACAAGATAATAAAGAGCTTTTTTATTATTTTATTTGCTTTTTCATTGTGAAGTACTTCAAACCATGGAGTTAATGGATGCGACGCTTTTCCTCCTGCATGTGTCATTATGCTTTGAAATGAGATTTTATTGATAATCATGCGATTTTGAATCCTTTTATATTCTAATCTTTCCATTTAAATTTAATCGAGATTTGTAATACGTCAATCACAATGGACACAATAGACACAATAGACAATGCAATGAACACAATAGAAAACTGTCTATTATCGATTGTTATATCAATGAATATGTTCATTGCCAACACTGCTAATAATATCGTTGCAGTAAAGATTTATAGTGAGGTAGAAGAAGGTTGTTTAAACAGTAACAAGCCATTTAATAGAACCCTGGGCAAAGGCCTCTTGTAAAGTTTTAAGAGAGCATCTATATGACAAATCTCCAACTACTATAGAAAAATGATTAAATTTATTATAATAATTTAATATGCGTTATTTAGCACATTATATCCTTTTAGATTAATAAATTCAGAATCTGGCTTTAAATTATTAAAATATTAGCAACAACTAAGGACCATAAAATAAGCTTATAGTATTTACATAATTTCGAAGCTAATTTAATAACTTAAATCATTTTATTAATGATTTATTTACTGTGCCATAATGACAATACCAGATTTATACTATAATAAAGGAGGATCGGTATTATGGTAAAAAAAATTTAGTGTGATTTATTAGTGTAAACCGGATTTCTGGACAAAAAATTTCCTTTTTTTAAAAAAATCTTCTTTTTAGGCAATTCATGAACGCCATTATTATATACCTTATTATTACCTTATACTAACATTGACACTAACACTACTACTACCACTAATACTAACATTAACACTAAAAGGTAGAGTAGGAATCTACCTCAAGAAATAAAGGTTTTTTAAATATTCTTTTTTTTTGTTTAAAAAAAAAATATTTAAATCTGCCACAGTAACACAATCAGATGTATAATGAAAATTTTTTTTTTTTTAGTATTATGTATAGTCTATTCCTATTGTTGATTATTTATTTAATTAACTAATTAATAATAATTTTTTTTATTTTTTGATTTATGATTTTATTAGTTATTTCAATAAATTTGCCACTTTGGTTTCTCATAATAGAGCAGTAAGATAGGTAATTTTTTTTATTATTTTACTTATTTTTTTGATTATTTATTAAAATCTAATGGTTTTTTTTGATTTTGGTTAGGATTAATTTCGCTATTTTAAACAAATTTGAGTGTAACACTCTTTAATTCATTATAGTAAAGCAGATAAGTACATGATAAAATTTCTTTTTATTATTATTTCTATTGTTTTATTATTAGTAATAATCAATTAAAAAATAAAAATCAATAAATTAAACAAAAAAAAAATTAAAATTAAAATTAAAAAAAAAAAGAATGGAAAGGAAAGATAAATAAAAAAAATATAAATAATATAAATAAAAAGAAAATAAAAAAAAGTAAAAAAATATAAAATTAAAAATAATAAAAAAAAAAGAATGAGAGAGGGGAGGAGGAAAGACAAATAAAAAAAATAAAAAATTTAAAAATAAAAAATAAAAAAGATTGCAGTTTTAATAATAATCTATATGCATCACTAAATGACTGTACTAATTATGATCATATATTAATTATCATTTTCTTATATCTGTATTTTATATAAATATCCTTTATTGTCACTTTAACTAAGGGATAAGTTTCTATCTTATAATTGAATAAAGTATAATATTAATAATATAAAACTTATATCATTATCAATATCAATTTCTTAAACATAAATTATCAATAAAGATAATTTGACTCTTCAATTTAATTAATTCATATTTATTACTTTTATAGTTTAATGACTTAACTTCCTATTAACAAATAAGCTTATTATTTTAACAATGTAATGTTTAAATTTAACAAGTGATTTCTATCAGAAAAATCTTTATTAAAGATTTATACAATAAACTATTAATAAAAAAGCAAGGTATATGAATTTTGAACAAAATTAAAAGAATTATATCAGAAAATATAATTAGGTATTATATAAACTTCTTAAATTATACTTGTAATTAGTATTATTTATCCCTTTACTTAGTATACTTTTAATTAGCTTAAGAATTTTTTAAATTAGTTCAAATATAAATATCAAGCAGAAACTTTTACTTCTAGAAATAATATTACTTTTAATCTATTTGAACAGCTTAGTAATATTTCAAAATCTGAATATTATAATAGTCACTTAATAAAAATTATCTATAAGCTATTCTCTAGTATTTGATACTTATTAGACCTTTTTACTGAATATAATATATTTATATATTCAAGGTATATCCTTCAATATAAATTGTTTTCAACAATTTATAAACTTATCTAATTTTCTATGAGTATATACTAAATTCTTAAATTAGAAACTATTAGGATCCTAAGAAAATTAACAATTATTTAAAGATAAAATAAGAATCTTTTTTGAAAATATTGAAACACATTTAACAAAAATCAGTAACTGACTTAAACTTGCTTAAAGAAGAAAAGGATAAAAAATATAAAAAGGCTATTATTAAAGAATAACTTAAAGATGTGACCATTAATTAGTTTGATGATGTAATAGTTATTATGATAAATTATTGAGCTATAGGAGCTTATAGAGGATAAATTTTGTAAATCTATTTTAAGCTTAATTTATTGATAAAATAAAGAAAAATTAATAATATTAAGAACTATTGCTTTAAAACAAATAACTGATGAATTGTAGATTCTTATGCTAATAAATTCAGAAAATTAGTTATTCACTGACAATGCATAAAAAAAAGAATATTTCTTATAGGACTTAATCCTACTTATATTACTTTAATTTACTTAAAATTCAGCCAATTTAAATACTACTATTAATGCTACACAAACTATCAAAATTGGATATAACTTTTCTATCAGAAAAGCTTTTAAGAATATTAGTACTATTATATTTCTATTCTTAAAATATTGTTACTAATGCTGAAGTAGATAAACTTACAAAAAAATTGAACAGCTATTAACTATGCTAATCTGATAATTATCTTATTAACTTAACCTCAACAACTTCTAAGAAGGTAAATTGAATGAACTTAAAATGATATTAATAGAAGAATCAGAAAAAATATGCCTCTTATAACCTATCATAATTGCAATAAAGTGAAACATATTACCTGAAATTACTTTCAACCTTGATAATAGCTAAAGAAAAGTGAAAAAAATCTCATTATGATAATTCAAGAGATATGTATTTAAATAACCAATATTATGTTAAAGAATATGATAATGAGTATATCTTAGAAGAATATTACAAAGAAGAAAAATACAAAGTTTACTTAATCATTAAATCTAGACCTTATCCTAAAATACTATTTCTCAAAATAAAAAAGAACAAGAAAAAACTCAGAATACATAAAGAGCACTAATTGTTAAAGATTTAAAAATAGAAGACCTTACACTAAAATTTAAGCCTAAATTAATTAGAACTAAAAAAGCATCAAAAACTCTTAGGTGTAGATTATTTCCTGCATTTATTAAATAGTTTATTAAATTCAACATTTTTATGTATCTGCAAAATTTACTAAATAGACTTTAATAAGACAAGCATAAGATAAGCTGAATATACTATTTCCAAATATTATTCTAAATTAGCTTAAGCTGTCAGACACTTAAGAGAAAATACTAATAATAATACTAAAAAAGCTAATTTAGTGAAAAGTGATAATGGACTAACCTTTACTACAAAATATACTTTAAGAATTAAACATAAAGCTTAAATTACAATTATTGATAGTAAAGCTATCACTAGCATTATAATTAAAACCTTTGTAGAAAAACTAAAATATAAAATAGATCGATTATCAAAAATGATATTAGTAATAACAAATAATGCTAGGACTTATTCTCTTAGAATTATTAACAATATTTTAGTAAATATATGAAAATTAAAGTACTCACATCATTTCAAGTATTTGATCTAAAGATAAAATCCTTATACTTGAAAATGACTGGCTCAATGAAATTAATGCCATTATGTACTAAAAACAATCAATTTTTATTATTAAACAAGAAGGAATTACTATATAAATTTCTATTATTTTTATTAAAATAGCTAAAGTTATAACTTAAAAAGCTAAAAATAAATATAAATTCAAATACAAGGATGAATAATTAAAAGAATATTTATCCTTTTAATTTGAGTTATCAATCAAAATTTAATCATATTACTTTTTTTTGAAGCAATTTTACCATTTATTATTTTCAAAATTGATACTGCACCTACTATAGTATAGCAGATATACTTAATTTTATCACATTTTGCTAATCAATTTGTTGATCATTTAAACATTTTTATCACATATAAAAATGCTTTAATTAGAAATCTTACATAATAATATATGTTAAATTTTTACAAATAGTTGCATTTTAATATAATGAAATAACATATTAAATTTTACCAAAAAATAATTATTATTGAATAAGTTATACTAGAAGTAACATTTGTTAAAATTAATATAATTATAATAATATATAGTTTATATTTGAAAATTTGGCTTAAAGCTAACTCTTGTGTTAATTAAAATTTTATTGTAATACATTTATATTATATTCTATATAAACTAAACTAGGAAATATAATGATTAGCATAGTTTGTTCATATATATATGGTCTTGCCCAAATCTTAGAAGTCTAAATTATTAATATTTATAATAACTTATGATTTATGTTCAAAATGTTAACTCAAAGTTAACTTTTGTGTTATTTAAAATTATAATGTAATACTTTTATATTATATTTTACATAACTTAAAATATTAAATATTATAGTCAGTATAGTTTGACTAAGCATTTATGACTTTGCTTAAATCTTAGAAGTCTAAAAAATTAATTTATTATGTAATTTATCTAACTATTTATTTCAGCCCTAAACTAACTTATTTATAATACCTAATCTTTGATTTACTATTTTAGAATCACATTTTATATGATTTAAAATATTGAATTTATTGATTTGTAAAATTTACCTGATCATATACTGTATTGCTCGAAGCTTTTAATTTAGGATCAGCTGATTTTATTTAATATAATAATTCATTTATATATAATTGACAAATGATCAACAAAGTGATATAAACAAGTCTGCTATGTTACCTATTACTGAAATTATTGTTTCAGATATAGCCTATATTATTAAAGAAACTTCTGATACTTTTTAAAATAATAAGAATATATAATATGATTCATTTCTTATTATTTTTATACTACTAATATTTTTTTGATAGAAAGAGAAAGAGTAAAAGTAGATGTAGAGGTAAAGGAAAAGGAAAATAAATATCAAAGAAAACTCAGAGAATAAGATCTAGTAAAAGAATAATGTGTTAAAGGAAAAATAGCAGTTATAATTACTACATCTCAAAAATAAAATGGTAGATCTTATTTTAATGTTATGTATTACATTATATTTATATTTTCATAATATTCATTTTATTTAGTAAAATTATTAATGAATATTTAATCTTTTAATTAATAATATAACACAAAATTATTTAGTAAAGAATCAATATTTAATTAATAATTTATCAATTTTATTTGACAAAATAATTAATTTTATTTAGTAAAATTATCAGTAAAACAGTAATTTTTGAATAATAAAATTATTCATTTTTTTAGCAAAATTATTCTGTAAAACTTTAATGCTTAATTGATAATTTATCCAGTTTATTAATTAAGATTATTGCAAAATTAATTAGTAAAAGGTCTGTAAATTATTAAAAACTGAGTAATAAAACTTTATGAATATAAACCCTTATAGAAGAAAACAGAGTTCAATATATATTACTTAAATGGAAAAAAATGAAATTTAAATATAATATTAATATTACTCTATCTGTCAAATAAGTTAACAATAATTTGAAGTTAGAAAGATAATAACTATGACTTAAATCCAATTAACTTGACATGATGTTAATTAGGAAGTTTGTTTAATAATAAGAATAAAATTATAAATTTTATATTTGCAAAATGTTATTGTTATTTATTATTATTATTAAATGTATATTGAATACAATATTTGAATCTGTTCTTTTTTCAAGGTATTTTTATATTCTATTTATAATAAAATTACAATTAAAGAAAATCTATAGTAGTAATAATACTATTGATAATAATAACAGTACTAATAGATATGCTAATTATAAAATAAATAATAATGATAGATATGATAAAAATAATATATATGTCTTATTTAGCACATATGTTATATTTAGTATATATGACATATTTGATAGGTTCGTTAGTTTCTGCTGATTTTAACAGAGAAATAATGGATCAACTTTTTATAAGAATCCTATTTATTATAATCTTTAAAACTTGTTAAAGAATTCAAAAATGAAGTTGAACTTTTACTGATATAACAATATTAATTTTAACAGTTCTATATAGCTAGTGTAAAAAAATAATAAAAATTAAAATAAAATTTGATTAAAATTATATTTTTTTTAAGTAACCTTTACATTTTTACATGTGCATATATTTCAGTTAAAGTCAAAATGTGTGAAGAAGGCATTAGTAATAATAAATAATAATGCACTTTCAATAATGTATTTTTGGAATGTCAAATTGGTGTCATATACGATGGTCTTATAATACTTCTTTTATTGTATTGAAAAATTATGTGTACCTACCTGTTATTAAAATATTAAAGTCTTTAATTATAAAATATTACATATAGTCAAAGAGCTACATTGGATATGGCCAATAAAGAAATATTAAAGGAAATATATGAAAAAGTATAAAAGGGTTAAATAATGCAAGTAAACCAGCTAGACTTCAACTATGATAACTTAACTTTTAATCAGAAAAGTTACATCATAGGTTAGAATATTTATATATAGATTCTTACGTATAAATATTCATATAAGATTTTAGCTATTTGTTTCCTAACTAATTTAGAGTTCAGTAATTCTTGCTTGTGTGCATTATATTAACTTACACAAATTTTCTTAAATCATACAATTTTAACTGTGACTATATAAATACTTTATGAGAAGGAGTTCCAAATAGTTGTTGAAATGTAAATGCATATAAATGCAAATCTTATTCATACCATTTCTGAGAGGAATCATTTTTACTTAACTAAGATTTACTACTGAACAATTAATTCAATGAAGCATTAATCTTAAATTTTAATTAATAAATTTAATTTTTAATTTTATTACATTTAAATTATTCTTAGATTTCATTTGAGAGAATTTCCTTGTAAAAATTGAGTTATATGATAGAATTAACCAACAACCGTTTTTTAAAAGAGATAAAATAAATTATCAATGATAAATGTCATATTAAATTTTTATTATATTTCTTTAGCTGAAGACAAGAGGGCAGAGTTTATGAAAGATAATAATATTGTTGTTTTCATTTCTTTCGTATGTATTTATAAACAGTTTTTAATGTAAGCAGAAGGTTTTTATTAGTAAAAATGAAGTAATGTTGACGCTAAATTATTTAATAATATCAAATTAATCAGTGTTGCAATAACGTCGGCGCTCTACACTTTCGCAATGTCAATATGTTAAACTAAATAAATACCAATCAATAAAACTCTATTTAATTAAAACTGCGCAATTACGAAAAATTGTGTAATAAAATTATAAGAAAAATCGAAAATTAAAAAATAAACGAAATTACAAAATAAATTAAAATGTTAAAACGGCGAAAGCGAAAATATCGCGAAGGGATCAAAGGAAGGTTTTTAAGGTGTACGTGGCAATACAAGAAGGACGAGCATGGTATATTAAGCTGTTTAAGGATTTCAGGCTCGTTTTATAAAACAATAATTATTAGAACAGCCTGGCTGCCATTCTGGCAGGAATAACCGCAAATATCGATTTACAGAACATAAGAAATTATGGTGTATCTGGGCGGAATTTATTTATTGTAACATGTCGAGTTATTCTTTAACTAGAGAGAAATACAGGTAATCCACTCAGCGGTAAATTACTACTGTGTCAAGATTAATGGAGATTGTTTACGAGATTTCAAAATTATTGTATCACGAAAATTTTAACTTCAAAAATTTAAAACCCTTTATAATGATTATAAAGCAAATTCGTCAAATTGTACGAACTCAACTAGTCTTTTGCCACTATTGATAGTAAATACTATTGGAATGCGATATAAAATAAAATAACAGTGTTTCTAATAGGAATGCCTTCCTTCAAAATTTAATGATATAATTACCATTCATATATGCTTCAAAGCAACTATGACACAAAAAGATTGCTTTATGGCATATCCATACTCCTTATAAATTCATAAAAAATTTTCTGTTGACACCTGATGGTTAGTTATATATGTCGAAAAAAAAGTATATATTATAAATATGTTAGTTATTTTATTAATAAAATGTATTATTTCCTTTTTCATAGAGAGTTAATTTATATATTATTTAGGTAATAATGTTTTGAATGAATTTAGTAAGTTATAACATTCGAAATTTAAAGAATATAAAAATGGTTTTAAAAAAATGCAAATAATCCAACTATTACAGCCTCAGCCGACATTATGTAATATGACTTAAGAGAAGAGAATATATATTAATACTTCCTATCAAGTAACAAAGCCAAAGCAACGAGGGAAGGAATGACTTCACTAGTGGCGCATTTATGCGAAATTTCATTATAAAAAATAGATTGATATAATATAAGTTTATAACACTGCATTAGAATTCGATAAAAAAAAATAAATAATATTTTTCTATTTATTATTTATAAAAAAAAAAAAATTATTTTGTGACTGTTTAATTGAAATATTAAATATTAATAAATAAATAATGACTAACCTTTTTTTTTATTGCTTCTTTAAAAACAGTAAAACAATTATTACAAGTTACGATCAATAAATTATTCTAATTACCCTAGTTCAAAATAAATTTATTCTAGTCTTCTCTTTTTTTTTTAGAAATAAATGTCAATGTTAATTTTTAATAATATTGAACCATTATAGTAAACACTCATAAAAGATTGCTTACTATTAATCGTTTCTAATTCTTTTATATTTCGTTTTCTTGAATTTGCAGCTGAAGAATTTGGAATATATTGATTATGCGTCAGGTGTCGATTTGATGTCGACGAGGTACTAGATATAAAAATATATATTAATTTATTTACAATCTTTAAACGTTAAATTTAATTTATTAAATACCTTTGAATATCAAATTCAAATTCTTTAGAAATCCTCTCTAAAGAAAAAACTAATTAATTTTAATGGCCTTCATCATTGATCCTTTTATTAAAGTATTAAGTATCAATTAATTAATTGGTACCTTGATTAACATTCAATGAATTCATAGATGAAATTATTGATGAAGACCTGGAAATTAAAGGACTTAAGGCTCTACTCGTAAAAACTGCTTTTGGATGCATTACAGAAAATTCAGGACCAAGTATTTTTGAATTCATTAGTTCTTTTCGTTTTATTTCCGCTTGATTAAATTGTTCTTCAATTTCATAATTTCTTTTACCATAGCACCAACTACCAACAGTTTTACGAACTTCTATTATTGATGGTCTATCTAAAGGGTCAAAAGCCCAACATCTTTGCATTAAATTAGCATAACATTCAGGAGTATCTTCTGTAATTTTAGGTCGTTTTCCATCAATTATATTAATAACAAGTTCAGACTCATGATTAAAGTTAGCAAAAGGTTTACAACCAGTCGTAAGTTCCCACATAATCATGGCCATGCTATAAACATCAGAAGCTTTTGAAAATGAAGCGCCATTTAATACTTCAGGTGCTATATAAGGTATTATTCCATATATTTCATCATTAGATGACGTACTATTCGCTGGTTGCGATAATCCTAAATCTCCAATTTTCCAGTGATAATTTGAATTTCTTGTTTCAAAAAATAATATGTTTCCACTGTGAATATCTCTATGTATTATATTCTTTTTATGAATAGTTTCAATCCTAAAATAATATAATAGCATTGTAAAATTAATAATATAATAAAATAATGAAAAATTATGTATTTACCCTTCTAGAATTTGCCATAAATATCTTAATTTCATTTTATTCCATGTTATCGTTGTAAAATTATTTTGTAAATATTTATTGAAATCTCCTCCTGTTGCATACTTCATTACTATCACATAATCATTTGTTTTTAGATCCTTTGTTATACCGTAATATTTGATAATACGGCTAACTTTATGATCAGAGGAACAGATATAATGCGAACTTAACTGATTTTTTAAAAAAATAAAAATGTAAATTTGTTAATTTACATCTAAATTTCGCATTTAAGATAATATATAAGTCTAAATAATCACCTCATTTAAGAACTCCTTACTAATATCTTTTGAATTTCGAAGCCTTTTTATCGCAACAGTTCTATTGTATCGAGATGCACTATCAGATTTACGATTGGAATATTCCGGTATACCGTTAGACCATTGTGCTTTGTAAATGGTGCCAAAACCTCCTTCTGATATTTTTTCTAAATTTGAAATTTCAGAAGGTGGAATCCATTCTAGTACCGAATATAATAATCTTGTAATAAAATTATAAACTTTTAATGGATTAGTATTTTTCGTAATATTTTTCATATAATCAGCGATCGAATTATTTTGTTTATCATCTCTTATGTTATTAAGAAATTCGTCTATATTTTTATTTCCACTGCTTAAACAATATGTATCAATACGAATAAATGATATTCTTTTGCATTTCCTACATTGAGATTGATCTGTTAATCCAAAAATAATATTTGTTGTTAAACAATATCTACATCCAGAATAAATTACACGGCAACATGTGCACCATTTGTGACAATCAGATAATTCAGCTAAAAATGTAGTACAATTATTACATACTCCATTATCATCCAACCATGGTAAATAAAGAATTGCAATAAGCTTTTTAGTTGAGGTCGATTCTATCCAACCAGAAGAAATTTGATAACATTTTGAGCATATCTGATCGTCAACTTTATAATAATTGGACACATTCTTCGGCACCTCCTGATAAACTAAATTCCCACATAATTTACAATCCTTATTATTTTCAAATATTTTTAAATACTTTTCATGTATAAGACGATGATAATAACTATGTTTTAGTTGATTGAAATAAAAAATATCTGAGCATGTTTCACACCATTTTTGAATGTCTTGCGTGCAAAAATCCGCATTCCTAGCTTCATGTTTATTACAATAAGTATCATTTGTAACTATAAGTAGATCCAAATACGTATAATTATCAGTTATGCAACTAATATACTTGGACAAGCAATTTTTACAATAATATTGGTTAGAAAAAGGTGACTGATAGTAGTCATTTCCACAATAACATTTATTTTTCCGTATGTAGTTAAAAGGAATAAACGTAATTGGTATAGGACTGGATATTAATTTTTGAGAAGGATTTTCATTATTTGTAATTGCAAGTTCCATTTTATGAAAGTTTTTAAATATGAAAATTCCCACGATACTTATACTACCGTGTGCAAATTAAATTTCCTAGGAAATTTAATTTGCACACGGTAGTATTTTATTTAATGTTACACCAATTTCGGGAGCGAAGATCCAATCTATTGGCACAAATTAGATTACTTCCTAAATAAGCCAACCGAAAATGGAAGTTAAAGAATAAAAAAAAATCCTACAGTCCGCAGTATCCAATCACCTAAAATAAAAAATAAATCTTGGCTATGCAAATTGAAGCGATCCAAATTACCTAAGGAAACTAAAAAAAAAATAATTAAATGAAATAATCAAAAAAAAAAAAAAAAACCGTTGTACCTTAAGAAAAGAAGGATATGAAATCAGGCAAGACGCAATCAAACAAAAAACCAATAAGAAAAAGTAAAGTGACTCACTTGTTACCTTCGAAACTATCGGAGGAATCAAATGAAAAAGAAAGGTCGCAATATTTTTTTTTTTTGTTTAACATCATGTAAGCTAAAAAAAACTTCATCCATAAATAAAGCCGATAAGCTTAAGCATAACATATTCCATAAGAACGCCAGAAATGTTTAAACCTTATCTAGTAACTGACGTATCATAATTTAGTGTAGGCAAAAAAGAAGAAAGTAATAAACCTTATACTTATAAAGTTAAGCAAAATGGTACAAGTTTTTCGGTATCCTCTATACTAAGTATCTTTTTAAGTAATAAGATTATTAAAATAAAATTTTTTTATGTTAAATTCTTATCCGAATGACTTACATTCAGAAAGAAAATTTGCAGCTAGCAATACAATAAGTCATTTACCATTGAGATTTAACCAATTCCAAAAAAGCGGCTCATTAATGGCGATTACTATATAATAAATTTAAAAAATTACATTTTTGTAAAATTTATACTGAATTCAAATGTACAACTGATATTTTGTAATTCAATATCTATCTTTGTCCTTTGTCTCTCTCCTCTGTTCACTCTCTCCACTCCTCTCGCGAATACAGTTTTTCGCAAGCACGTTCTGTTTTTGTGTCCCTCCCTCACCCTATGTATATTAAAAACTAGAAGTTTTCTTGGAAAACTGCAAAAAGTTCTGAACTAGGTTCGGTTACGTTCTTTCAGTCAAAGTGTTTCGATCAGGTTACCAAATTCCAGTGCATATAACTGGCACAAACGCCAGAAGGACAGAACTGGGGAAACAAACGCCAAGTAGGACATGAAAGAGGGAAACCCAAAGGCATTCTCCCTATGTATGAACTGGGGTCTTTACTTGGTACGTAACGCTTCATTTTTTTCTGGGCTGCGATTTGTACTAACGTCCTCGTCGGATACCTGGGTAAATCAGCTAACACGCTCAAATCGTTCTAGTGATGGCAAATGACTAGGTCATTTGATTATTTTAAAATGATGACCTTAGTCATCTGAGTCATTTACAATATCAGCCAAATTTAAACATAATACAAAGTTAAAGTCGGCAAGAATTAGTATACGAAAATAATTATGAAATTATAGACAATTTTGACCAGAATTACAAGGCCTCATGACATAAATTCTAGGTCATTTGTCATTTGACCTTCAAATGATTGGTTATTTGTCATTTAGTCATTGGAGGTCATTTAGATCACTTACCATCACTGATTATCTTGTTTAAGCTATTCTGTCAAATGACGATAAAGAAAATTTCATTTTCAGGAATTGTTTTTATTGTTTGGCTTAATACTTCATTTTCGGTACTCAATTAAAATTTTTTTTTCCAAAGTTTTCTAAATAACTTCATTTTTAATGTTTTTAATGTTTCAAAAATTATTCTCCTTGTTTTTTTCCCTGAATCATTTTCCAAAAACAGCCGGCGGTATTTCTTGATTTATAGAAAGTTATTTTGTTGGAAATTCAGTAAAAAGCTGTGTTTGCATTGTTAGAATAAATAAAGAGACCAGTACGGGACAGCTTTATATGTCTTTATTCTTGACAGAGTCAGTCTCCCAAAACATAGGAGTAATTCATATACTTGCTTCAATTGATATCTACCTAATCGATTTAGATTTATGATGAGGATATTCGGATATTTAAAAAATTAATTAGAAATAAATAAACCTTGAATTAACTTAACATGTCTAGAGCTTGTACGTTCAAGTTGATAATAATGTCCTATAAATTTATTGAAGAAGCTATTGAGTATGTAATAAAAAGCAGTGATGGCAAGTGACCCAAATAACCTCAAATGACTCAAATGACTGGTCATGTATCATTTGGGTCATTCCAACATTAAATGACAAATGACCTTGTCATTTAAAAATTATAACATGTGATCTCAATAATTCTGGCCAAAATAATTAATGTAATTTAATGATTCGAACGTTTTCATAAATATTTCATGTGATATAAATTTTAATTCTGGCCAGCATATAGAATTTGGCCTGTATTACATTTAAATGACCAAATGACAAATGACCTCAAATGACTAAGGTCATTCGCTGGTCATTCAGAGGTCATTTCAAAATTATCAAATGACCTGGTCATTTGCCATCACTGATAAAAAGGTTATGTCGCAAATATTTTTCTTTAACTTGTGCCATTAACGAAACATTTATTAATAAAAACAATAAACGCATAATCATATATCAGCCTTTATAAAGATGTACTTATATATATAATAAAAGTTAGATTTCTAAACTTTATTGGTTCGTGTAATCAAACATCGCATCATTTCAATTATTTTACAGCGCGTTAATCTTTGTGATAAATAAAAAATAAAATTTCATTCCAAAAATGATTTTGATCTCGCTCTAAAAAAATTCCTCGTTCATGTAGGTAAATTATAATTGTAATAAAATTTGGAAATTCATAATAAAATAAGTGATGAAGAACAAGTTGTTTTATTTTATATTTTAGACGAGTTCAGCCAATGGTGAGCTATTTTGGTATTCCTTAAAAAGTCTGAGAGAAAAAAAAATTATTCGCGTTCAAAATTTTAATATAAATCTTATTTTTTGAAAGGCATTTGCTATTAGTTAACCAAGGAAGTTTAATGATATTTTATGATGACATATATTATTCCACCCAATTTAACATATTGCCGGATGTAAAATAAATGCCATGAAATTTCTAATTTTGGTTAATTATATTTGATTTAATAATTACTTATCATTTATAGTTAAACGCAATACCTTCATACTTCAGAATTATTAGTAATGAATCTTATAATTGTAATGAAAATGATCCAAATTCAAAAATTATTATTATTTTTATTTTCGTAGGTAATTAAAATTGTGACAATAGTGTCACGACGGCTGATATAATGAATGCAGACTATTTTTCCTTGATAATATGATGATTGTATATACATAGACGACATAAGTGCAAATCCAATTGAGTTGAAGATGTAAGAACATTCAAATAATAGGTTCGATTCATCATTTTTAATTCTTGATGTTCGATTACTCAATTTTATCATTATTAGTTATGGTTTGAAGTTCATTAAAAGCTGAAGGAATAGATGACAATACTTATAATAGAAGATCTTGCAATATTTATAACAAGTACATGAATAACAGAAAAAAAATACTTATCAATTTCAGGTATCAGATCTCTAAAAGAAAAACTCTTTTCGCGAAGTTACAATTTAAAATCTTTCTACCCCGGACACTTCAAACTCATGTTAATTTTTAATATTTTAAATAAATTCAAAAGCTCGACATATGTTAAATTATGTTAACTGGGTTAGTTATAGCTACTAAATTTTTTTGATTTAATTTTTTTCATCTACTTTAATAACGCGTCTAATTGCATGAAAAATATCAATAATAATAACTATAGCGTATTATATCTGGGTTGTTACGATAACAATTTTAGAGCATAGGACTGACTTATGGACTTATCCGATCTAAAGATAAAGAGAGAAAGACGGTTATTTTGAACGCTATTATCTCTAAAGGATCATGCATTTAAATATTCAATATTTTTTAAACATGGCAAGGATTAATTTGACCATCATTTCTTGTAGCGAGCAAGGAAGGTAGGATTGAGCGTATGTTGGCAAATGAACATGAAATAAATAACCTAGCCTTGATAATAAAATAATTAATAAATTAGCCCCTAAATACAATCATGTTGATCTTAGTTAATAAAAAGCATTTGTCATAGATTCTTAAGTTTCTTATTCTTCTCAAGAAATTATAGCAACATTTCTCTTTAGATAAGCGATAAGTATTTGCCAAAGACAATTTTTGAAATTCATTCAGACTTTGATGTACCGAACGTTCATTTAAGAGATTGTTAAAAGTAACGTGTATCAGTCTAGAAATTTGCCGTGCTGCTACGTAAAAATTTTCACGGTATTGAAAATATTCATTTTCTCAATTAAATTGTTTACGTTAATAATAATAATTTAATTCTAACAACATATGAATAATCAATTAAAATTAAAATTTTATTAGAGTTTACAAATTTTAACCTCCATCTTATTGAGAGAAGCTTCATTAGATCTCAAATATCAGCAAATCTGTTTCTTTTTAAAAGTTTAAAAAAATCTGAGCACCTTCAACTCTATCCATTTAAACCTGCGAATTCCTATAATTAGGATGTAAGAAATCCTTTAAGGCCATTGGGCGAAACTAAATGAAGGCCAAACAACTCGTTAAAAAGTTAAATTTTATTTATATTTTGTATAAATAATTTCCTAAAGATTTGCATGTGTACATCTGAGAATAAAATGTATATACAGTATGAATGTGTAAATTTTATGACATATTTAGTGAGAATGTATTTGATAAGTCCAAGCGAATTCTAACTTTTACAATAGTAACATTAACTAGGATGATATATATTATATTTGATCAATTTAGTAAGATTAATGTCGCTATTCTGCGCTGTATTAACATACATAAATATTAATTAAGTTGCTAACGTATGTATTGCATTAAAATAATATTAATTTATAAATCATCAATAAAAAATATACATAATAACTATTATGATAAAAGCAGATTTAGCTTAAAAAAATTTTTGTAATAAGTTAAAGGTTATTTATATTGAGATAATTAGTTATTCAGCATAAAGTTTCGAAGAAATTTTAGTTTTGATTGTTAAATTCTATTAATTTTCATTATACTGTAATATATTTAATTGACAACTCAAGATTTAATTAAAATAGGTTTTAATAAACCATTAGTTCATATTTTATTTATTATTTATATATAATTTATAAATTTTAATGTTTAATTAATTACAACCGCTTTTTGTATAAAAACTACTATATATCGTGTTACTAAATAAATTAATAATATAGAAAATTATAAGAAAAAAACAATACAAAAATTTGAATAAATTTATAAATAGATTTTAAAGCTTCATCTAATATAAGAATTAAAAAGTAAATAAGTTAAATAAATATATAGAATTTTATTTATATTATAAATCACTTACTTTATTATTCATTATTTATAATATTTAACGCTTCTATTTAATTTATTTAATTAAAATATATTATTTAAAATTGAAAAATTGAATTTAAAATATTAATAAATTTAAAAAATTCAAAATAATTACCGATAGATTGACTACTTTCTATATTACAATCTAAAACTTCATTTATTCTTCCAGTAAAATCAAGTAAACGGCTTGTACAATATACTTGTGGATGCGATTTAATAGTTAAATTGTAATTAATAGAATTATCTTTTAGCTGTTGATTTAATACTTTGTCTGCTTTATAAAAATCAATATTAATATCATTTTTTAATAATTTATCAAAATTTCTCATTCTGATATTATTATACCAATATTCAATAACCATTTTGATTTCTAATGAAATTGGTCTTTTTGATGGATCCATATCCCAACATCTTTCATTAAACTTATATAACATTTTGGAGTATTTTTAATTATCTCAGGACGTTTACCTTTACAAATATCTAAACCAAGTTGAAAATCATAAGCTTCACTATTAAAAGGATAAATTCCAGATGTAAATTCTCACATAATTAAAGAAAAACTATATATATCACTAGTTAAAGTATAAGGTTGACCTCTTAAAACTTCAGGAGCTACAAATGGTAGAACATCATAAATATTATTTGTTTTAAAAGATTGATAGTAATCAGCAGGTTTACATAATTCTAAATCACTAATTGATAAAATATTATTTCTATTATTTAAAATATTACCATTATGAATATCATAATGAATAAGATTTTGTTAATGTATTTCTTCAAGTCCACTGATAATATTATTTAATCGTAATAATTTAATGATCCATTTATCCTTAACTATATTTGATAAATTTTTTCTTAAATTATTTTTTGTTGCATATTTCATTATTACCATATAATTTAAAGTATTTGGATCTTGAGTAAATCCATATAATTGAATAAGATTTTCATCTGAATATTTTTTTAATTGACTATAATACCTATAATGATGTTTCCACTAAATAAAAAAATTAATAACAATCGTTAAATATTATAAAATTAAAAATAAATGTTAAATACCTCATTTAAAAATTCTTCATTTAGATTTGACAATTTATTAAAACTTTTAAGAATTATTTCAGTAAATACCATTTCTATGCCAATTTTGTAATAATTTTAAATACTTTATAATATATCCTTTTATCCAAATAGTTTTATATATAATACTAAATCCTCCTTTATTAAAATATTCAATATTTTTAAATTTATCATAAGGAATCCATTCTAATATTTGCTTTTTATCTAATGCATTTAATTGGATGTCTTAAATAAATTTATTGATAAATTCATTTTTACTAGTCAATTATAAAAATTTTGTTGAAAAAATTTAAAATTACATGTTTTACATAAATAATATCTAGTATATATTTTGTAACATTTTAAACAATTTTCTATTATCTAAATGATAATTTTAAATTATAAATATTATTGTATTTTTTTAATATAACTTAAAAAATAAATATAAAATACTAAATAAATTCAATAATATTAATATATTTATAAAACATATAATTTTAAATTAAAATTTAAAATAAAAAATATTGATAATCAATAAAAAAATTAATTGACTTTAAATTATAATAATAAGTATAATTAAAATATTGATAATTAATAAATATAACTTACTAACTAATAAAATTTATTTTTAAATATAAAATTTAGTTGATTTTAAATTATAGTAACAAGTATAATAAATACTGATAATTAATAAAAGTAACTTACTATCTAATAATTAAATTTTTTAAATAATTAAAAAATTTAGTTAAGTTTATTATAGTAACAATTATAATTAAATACTAATAATCAATAAAAATAACTTACTACCTAATAAAATTTATTTTTTTTAAATAAAAAATTTAGTTGATTTTAAATTATAGTAACAAGTGTAAATTGATAATCAATAAAAATAACTTGCAGTTTGAATTATAAAAAAAAATTAGTTAATTTTAAAATATAGTAACAAGTAAAATTAAATATTAATAATCAATAAAAATAACTTACTTACTAATAAAATTTATTTTTATAAATAAAAAATTTAGTTGAATTTAAATTACAGTAACAAGTATAATTAAATATTAATAATTAATAAAAATAACTTACAATTTATTGAATTTAAATAAAAAATTAGTTAACTTTAAATTACAGTAATAAGTATAATTAAATACTAATAATCAATAAAAATAACTTACCATCTATTATATTAGTAAGGCAAAATTGGGGGTTCTGGGGTTAAAATCGAAGAAAAGATATCCAAAAAGATCCCAATCATAGGCCAGAAGCCTTCTAGCTATATGAATCCATAATATAGAATTCAGATCTAAAATTTGCAACAGCGCTCAATTTCGTTATCAATCTCCTTGCTATAAAATTTGAGCTTCAGAAGCTAAAATCAACCAAATTGATATATCCTTT